>PVJS01008226.1:0-53770 GCA_004027185.1 Glis glis | reverse complement strand
CGGTACCAGGGATTGAACCCAGGGGCATTCTACCTCCGCGCTACGCCCCCGGCCCTATTTTTTAAACTTTATTTTGAAACCAGGTCTCACAAAGTTGCGGAGGGCCTCACTAAGGAGAGAGAGAGAGAGAGAGACAGACAGAGAGAGAGCGAGAGAGCTGAGGCTGGCCGCGAACCCAGATCCTCCGGTCTCCGCCTCCCAAAGTACTGGGATTACAAGCATACGCCACCACGCCTGGCTATCCGGCCCTATTTTTTTATACTTTATTTTGAAACCGGGTCTCACGAAGTTGCAGAGGGCCTCATTAAGTAGAGAGAGAGAGAGAGAGAGAGAGCGAGTGAGCTGAGGCTGGCCGCGAACCCGGATCCTCTGGTCTCCGCCTCCCAAAGTACTGGGATTACAGGCATGCGCCACCACGCCCGGCTAGTTTTTTTTTTTTTTTTTTTTTTTTTTTTGGTACTGGAGATTGAACCCAGAGGCATTCTACCTCCAAGCTATTTATTTGGAAACAGGGTCTTACTCGGTTGCTGAGAGCCTTGCTAAGTTGCCGAGGCTGGCTTTGAACCTGCAATCCTCTTCAGTCTCCCAAGTACTGGGATGACAAGCGTGCACCACCACGCCTGGCTCCTATTTTACTTACTTGGAAACAGGGTCTCACTACGTTGCTGAGGGTCTAAGTTGCTGAGTCTGGCCTTGAACCTGTGATTCTCCTATCTCAGCTTCCCAAGTACTGGGATTACAAGTGTGCACCACCATGTCTGGCTCAGTCCTTTTTATTTTGTTTTGACACAGGGTCTTGCTAAATTGCTGAGCGTCTCACTAAGTTGCTGAGGCTGGCCTCCAGCCTGCGATCCTCCTGTCTCAGCCTCCCAAGTACTGGGATTACAGGTGTGCCCCATTACACCCGGCTAACAAAGCCATTTTTATTCTACTATGACGACAAGAAACTTGGGAAAATGCATAGAATTGTAAAGGAGCAGAAAGTTGCCTCCCTCCATCACCCAGAGCTACCATCATGAAGAGGCATTAGGCTGATGACCCATGGTTGCCCCCTCTCCTGGCTCCTCAGCCCTCAGCTCCTGCCAGGCCTCCTGGAAGACCAGTTCCTCCCTCACACCAGGATTCCCAAGCCAGATCAGGCCTGAGCCTCCTTGGCCACAGGAGTGACTCTGGGCTGGGACCCCCTCAGGACATTCTGTTGAATCCATTGCCCTCCTTGCTCTGCACTTATTCCCCAAACTGTCCCCCTTCCACAGGGACACTCACCTCTACACATCATTTCCTGGAAGAGCATGGGCCTCCCCATCCCCCAGTGGGGCCCTCCTAAGGGACTACACCCAGACCTCAAGGTCTGAGGCTGAGGGTCTCTGGGACACATCCTTGTCCGTGTCTGAGCAAGGACCAGGAACCAGCTGGGTCAAAGTCAAGCGCACTTCCTATTTCAAGCCTGCCTTCCCAGTGGCCACCTGCCCCTTCATGACACCAGACCCTGCAAGGAACTTGCCTGCCACCCGCCTCCCCTCGCCCTGGTCAGCCTGTGTGTGCAGCTCAGCTTCTGCCTCACACCCACCTCCCTATCTGCAGACAAGGACAGTGGTGGCAGTGGGGCCCCCCCAAGGGACCCTGGCCTACCATGTGCAGCTCTGCCTTCCTGGGACCCCACTGGCAACTGGCCCTCCCCGAGGAAGGGCTGCGGACAATGGACCAGGCTGTGCTGAGGCCACCCCTCGCACCTGAGGCTCCTCAGGCTCTCTCCAGCTCGGTGGTTGCTGCTTGCTGGCCTGTCCCCACCAGCCACTGGGGCTTGCTCTCTACCCATGGCAGAACCCACACAGAGGACGTTGGCGAGCATCCTTTTCACTCTTGGTGGGGCCCTTCCCAGGCACACAGCTGCTGTCTCAGGTTGGAGACTCATCCTCCAGTTCCAGCACGCTCTGACCCTTTCCTTGACAATTTTCTTCCTACCATCTTTCTCATTCTGAGGCTCTTGGCATGACCTTTCAGGTGGTGTGTGGTGTGTGGTGTGTGTGTGTGTGTGTGTGTGTGTGTGTGGTGCTAGGGATTGAACCCAAGGGTGTTCTACTTCTGAGATACACCCCCAGCCCTATTTTATTTTTTATTTTGAAACAGGGTCTCACCAAGTTGCTGAGGCTGTCCTCGAACCTGTGATCCTCCTGTCTCAGCCTCCCAAGTACTGGGATTACAGGCATGCGCCAACACACCCAGCTGACCTTTCAGTTTTGGTATCTTCTTTTTTTTTTCTGGTACCGGAGGGGCATTCTATCTCCAAACTACACCTCCAACCTTTTTTATTTTTTGATTAGAAACAGGGTCTTGCTAGGTTGCTCGCTACATTGTTGAGGCTGTTCTTGAACTTGTGATCCTCTGTCTCAGCCTTCCAAGTACTGGGAGTATAGGAGTGTGCCACCGCGCCCCGCTGACCTTTCAGTTCTGATATCTTCTTTCCTCTACACTCCCCATTGTTCTTTGTCATACTTACTGGGAGAATTGCTCAGCTGTATCTTCCAGCTTTTCAAAAAACCATTTCCTATGTCTCCCACTCAGTCCTGCTCTGTGCCCTGGCCTTGTCCCGTGGATGCCACTTCTGCTCCCTAGTCCTCTGGGTCCTGTTTGTGTCTTAGCCTCTGCCTTTCATTGAGGTCTCTGCTCCGGCGTGTGGTGGTATTTTTGTGGTCTATCCCAGGGGATGACCAGGGCCTTGGCTGCCAAGCCGTTTACTGTGACAGGGTTCTCAAAAAAGACCTCAGCAAAGAGGCCAGGGCCTTTCTGCCCAGCAGGCAGGTGTCACTGAGGAGCCATGCCTCTGCCACCACTTCTCTGGGCCCTGGGTCTGCAGCCTCTCCAAAGAGTCCCCAGTTCCTGCCGTGGTGGAGGAGGGCTGTCGACACCACTCCCCACTCCCGCTCTTCTCTGTCCCTGGCACTCTTCCCTTCTTTGTGCACATGAGTCCTGATGTGACCATTAGCACCTTGGCGCTGTTGGCTGCCCTGACAGCCCAGTGCACCTGACCTGAGGGAGGTCTCCACTCCTCCTCTCCTCTCCTGCGCAGTCCCATCTCACCACTCACGTCCTGCTCTGTCTGCTCTGACCGGCCTTTTCCGCTGTCCCCCTCCAGCTGAGGAGACCCCAGCTGTGCTCAGGGTGTTTTTTTTTTTTGCGGTACTGGGGATTGATCCCGGGGCATTCTACCTCCGAGTTACACCCCCAGCCCTATTTTATATTATTTTGAAACAGAGTCTCATTAAGTTGCGGAGGGCCTCACTAAGTAGCTGAGGCTGGCTGTGAACTTGCGATCCTCTTGTCTCAGCCTTCCAAGTACTGGGATGACAAGCGTGTGCCACCACGCCCGGCTCAGAATGTTTAATTCATGCTGAAACATTCTCTTTTGTGTGTGTGTGGTACTGGGGATTAAACCCAGGGGCATTCTACCTCCGAGCTACACCCCCAGCCCTATTTTATTTTTATTTTGAAACAGGATCTCACTAAATTGCAGAGGGCCTCACTAAGTTGATGAGGCTGTCCTTGAACCTGCGATCCTCCTGTCTCAGCCTCCCAAGTACTGGGATTAGAAGCGTGCACCACCACGCCCGGCCCAAACATTCTCAAAAGATCCTTCCTGCTTGCTTGCGGGTCCCCTGTATCCTGACTTCTCTCCCGGTGAGCCAGTAACATTGCTCTCCCTAATGATCACCAGCAATCCCAGGGCCACCTCATCTTATTTGACTTCAAGCAGCTTGCCAGCCTCTGCCCTACCACCCACCTCCCTGTCCTTGACCCTGGGGAAAGTGTTCTCCCTCTCCTACATGGGCTACATACCCATTCTCATGTTTTATGCTTGGTTGAGGATGGTGGTCCTGTGGGAGGGAGGGACTTCTTTTTCTCACACATCTGTACTTTGGCCCTTTCAGCATCAACTTCCACCCTAGGACCTGCTAGGAGTGCCAGACCTACTGGCACTTCCCTTGGAGGTCTCCAGGCACCTAATCTCACCAAGGTCCAGTTGACTTTACCTTTTTTTTTCTGTATTGGAGACTGAATCCAGGAGCGTTCTACCTCTGAGCCCCAGCCCTTTTTATTTTTTTATTTTTTTTTTGTTTATTTATTTATTTATTTTTGCGGTACCGGGGATTGAACGCAGGGGCATTCTACCTCCGCGCTACACCCCCAGCCCTATTTTTTATACTTTATTTTGAAACCGGGTCTCACAAAGTTGCGGAGGGCCTCACCAGGTAGAGAGAGAGAGACAGAGAGAGAGAGAGAGAGAGAGCGAGAGCAAGAGAGAGCACTGAGGCTGGCCATGAACCCGGATCCTCCGGTCTCTGCCTCCCAAAGTACTGGGATTACAAGCGTGCGCCACCACACCTGGCTTTATTTTTTGTCTTGAAAGGATTTTGCTAAGTTGCTTGAACCTGTGATGCTCCTGTCTCAGCCTCCCAAGTACTGGTATTATAGGCATAGGCCACAGTGCCTGGCAACTTTGCCTTATCAATCTTTCTGGAATGTGTTCACTTTGCTCTGTCTTCTGCCACCACCCCAGCTCAAACCACCAGCATTCCTGCCTGTGCTGTGCATCTCCTGGAGTTATTCTTGCCCCTTGCAGACGGGTGACAGTCTTGCTAGAATGTGAGCAAGACTGTGTCACCCCCCGTTTCCACAGCCCTTCATTCCGAGCCCATTTGTCTTACCGTGGCCACCCAGGCTCTTTGGATCTGCCTGGCTTCCCTTTTCCCTGGATGCACTCCCAGCTCAGCCATGCCATCCTTCTCCTCTGCACAAGTTCCTCCCTCTTCCCTCTCCAGCCACACTCATCCTCAGGACTCACTCTATGCTCCTTTCTTCCAGAAAGCTCTGCCTGAGCCCCTAGGCTCCCATAACACCTGGCACTTGTCCCAGGAGCTGGCATTGTTGTTGCCCATTAAACCTGGGCTCTGCTAGTATGACTCAGTGAGGGTAGAAATGTGGTTACTGGGTTTAAAGCTGGATCCCCAGTGCTAAAAATATGTGCTTGAAAGATGATCAAAGGGCCGGGCATGGTGGCCCACACCTGTAATCCCAGTACTTGTGAGGCTGAGACAGGAGGATCACAGGTTCAAGGACAGCCTCAGAAACTTAGCAAGACTCTCAGCAACCTAGAAAAACCCTGTTTCAAAACAAAAAGCAAAAGAGCTGAGGGTGTAGCTTAGATATAGAATCCCCTGGGTTCAATCCCCAGTACTACTAAAAAAAAAAAAAAAAAAAGAAAGAAAGATGATCAAAGAATAGTCATAGCTATGCGTGATAGTGCACATTTGTAATCTTAGTATTTGGGAGGCTGAGGCAGGAGGATCTCACGTTTGCAGCCAGCCTCAGAAACTTAGTAAGGCCCTAAGCAACTTAGTAGACCCTGTTTTAAAAAATAAAATAAGGCTGAGGGTGTAGCTCAGAGGGAGAATGCCCCTGGGTTCAATCCCCAGTGACAGACAGACAGACAGACAGACACACACACACCCCATTCCTGGAAGACACAGTTTAGAGATATGCACAAGACCCAGATCAGATTCCTATTATAGGAGCTGGGCGTGGTGGTGCACGCTTGTAATCCCAGTACTTGGGAGGCTGAGACAGGATGCGGCCAGGCTCAGCTACTTAGTGAGGCCCTGTTTCAAAATAAATAAAAAAATAGAAGCCGGGCGTGGTGGCGCATGCTTGTAATCCCAGTACTTGGGAGGCTGAGACCAAAGGATCCAGGTTCACGGCCAGCCTCAGCTACTTAGTGAGGCCTCTGCAACTTAGTGAGACCCTGTTTCAAAATAAAGAATAAAAAATAGGGCTGGGGGTGTAGCTCGGAGGTAGAATTCCCCTGGGTTCTATCCCCAGTTCCGCAACAACAACAAAAGGGCTGGGGGTGTAGCTCGGAGGTAGAATGCCCTTGGGTTCCATTCCCAGTACCACACGCACACACAAAAATGATTCCCATTATAGATTTAGAAAAACACAATAGGTTAAAATGGGGCTTGGTGGCTATGAAGAGATTTTTTAGAGAGGACAACCAGTGCCCCCACCAGCTCCACTCAAAGATATCCTCTCAAATCCACCTCCACCGAGCATCAGATGGCAAAGAGCAACCATTTCGTTTATTGTGCTTCTTGGACTCTCCAGGCAATGAAGACGGGGCAAGGGTGGAGGACGCTGCATCACGCCGGTCTTACCTTCATGTTGTCAGGGGGGTCTCCTTGGCCTGTAGTCGCACAAACAAATATCACCAGGGGCTCCCTGATCAGATTCACCTCAACAGAAAAACACAGGTGTAAGACGTCCGGCGGTCACTATCAGGTATCCTCCGGACACCCGGCCCCTCTCCTTCACTCTGGGAGATAGGGCAAAGGGGCGTGGGTATGCACTCCCCGCGGCCGGCCGGCCTTCTCTCTCTCAGGCCCCATCCGCACGCCAAGCCTCCCCTTCCCCTAAATCCGTCAGGGGCGAGCGCGGCCTTCGGGCGCAGGGGTCTCCCTCCCAGACCCCGAGCCTCACCACCGCGTACGAGTCCAGAGCCTGCACGCGGCAGTCCAGCCGCCGGCGCCGGGCTTCGCGGCCCAGCCTCTCCGCCACATCCTGGGCCGTGCCCGTCTGGCTGCCGAAGAGCACTAGGAGTTGCGGGGTGGGCATCGCCGCTCGCCGGGACGTCCTGGCTCCAACGCGGGCGGGGGAGATAGCCTTCTGCCAATTTCCGCCTTCCGCCGTCGACCGGAAGTGACATCATCGCCCCGCGCCGACGGGGCATGGCGTCCGGGCGGGTTACTGGGGCGGCTGTTACTGGGGCCCGGGCAGGGGCCAGGGGATCGACGGCGTGCCGGGGCCGGGGGCCGCTCGCTGCCTCTCGCTCGCAGCAGCGGCGGGGGCGCGCACCGGCCAGACCCGCGGGCTGAAGGGACGCGACCAGTGGGGCGTGGCCCGAGCTTCACCGGCGCGATGCTCTTCTCGCTGCGGGAGCTGGTACAGTGGCTGGGCTTCGCCACCTTCGAGATCTTCGTGCACCTGCTGGCCCTGCTGGTGTTCTCCGTGCTGCTGGCCCTGCGAGTGGACGGCCTGGCTCCGGGTCTCTCCTGGTGGAACGTGTTCGTGCCCTTCTTCGCCGCTGACGGGCTCAGCACCTACTTCACAACCATCGTGTCCGTGCGCCTCTTCCAAGACGGGGAGAAACGGCTGGCTGTGCTGCGCCTCTTCTGGGTCCTCACGGTCCTTAGCCTGAAGTTCGTCTTTGAGATGCTGCTGTGCCAGAAGCTGGTGGAGCAGACTCGAGAGCTCTGGTTCGGCTTGATCACGTCTCCGATCTTCATTCTCCTGCAACTGCTCATGATACGCGCCTGTCGCGTCAACTAGCCTTGCACAGGGACTGGAGAGGGAGCGCTGCACAGCTGGAGTGCTGGGCCTCCAGCCAAGGCCCTACTTGCACCGCACTGAAGGAGAGGTCTTGGTCTGAAGGCAGCGCCTGTTTGTGCCGGGCTGAGTGTGCAGTTTTCTCTAAGCCAGTTATGTCTAACATTGTTTCCTCTGCAGGGCTAAAAAGAACAGCCTCGTTCTTGAAATGTATTTCCTGTTATTCGTGCTTAGAGTAGTTAATCCTGAATTGAGATACTGAGAAAGGCCCCAATCCAGACAGCCCTGGATTCTCTGACAGTTGGAAACAACGTCCAAGTAAAATGTTCCAATGGGCTCTGCGTATTTTTCATGGATCCTGAAGATGTACTCTTTTACAAAGGCAGCAAAGATGGACCATGATTTTGTCCAGCCAGCAGCACTGACCTAAGAGCTCACCACTCCGTCCATCCAGGCTAAGCTGCCTTGGTTGGTTGAGCTCTGGAAATGTAAGGGAGCTTGTATCTCCTCCCCTGTACCATGGGGGAGAATGGGCCCTATTTGGATATTCTGCCACCTGAGAAAAGAACTCTGCTAGCAAGGCATTGCTTGGCTTCCCGTCCCAGAGGATCGCAGTTTTATGGACTTTTCCACCACCTTGTGGCCGGCACCATCAGCGCATCTGAGACAGGTTCAGGCCTCCCTAGGGGACTGACAGAAACAGGTGCTCCGATGCTTGTGGGCATGGAGACCTACAAATGGGAGCTTGGGAGCAGCCCAGGTTTGTTTGCCTGAGGTCTTTGATGTCAGTCGGGTGCCAAATGAGAACATTTGCTGAGATGAAAATAAAATAAGAGAATGTTTTCCTGAAATGAATAGTGGTACTTATACCTCTCAAGGTTTGAATAAGATGAATGCTAAGATGTCCCCTGCTATGTGGAGTAACTGGTTACAGAGTTGAGGCTGTAGGTAGACCAGAAAGTGTGGCTAGAGGAGTAGTGGTGGAGGACAACTGGAGAATCCCTGTTTCCTGTTTTAGGAGGTGGGTAACTCAGCCCCACAGGGTAAAGACTACAATCTAGGCCAGAGTTGAGGACTTGCCAGATAGTTTGTGTGACACAAGAGCCCGAACCACTTGCCAGAGTGTGGTCATTGATGGACTTCACTGGGGCCCTGTAGAGCAGGGATGGCAAATAATGGTCTGAGGCTTGTTTTTGTGTGGCCCATGAACTAAGGATGGTTTTTAAAATTCTAAAGAGTTAAAAAATAAAGATGAAGCTGGGCATGGTGGTTGCACGCTTGTAATCCCAGTACTTGGGAGGCTGAGACAGGAGGATCATAGGTTTGAGGACTGCCTCAGCAAGTAGTGAGACTCTCATCAACCTAGTGAGACCCTGTTTCAAAATACAAATAAAATAGGGCTGAGTGTATAGCTCAGAGGTAGAATGTCCCTGGGTTCAATCCCTAGTACCACAAATTTTTTTTAAAAAAAAAAAAGATGGTCAGATTGTTCCCAGGTGGTTGTAAAACAAACAAAAAACCCACCTTCAAAACAACAAAATGAATGTATGACAGAGAGCAGATGTGACCTGCAGAGTACAGGGTCTCTTACTTAGCACTTTTAGCCTTTGGGCCAGATCATTCTTTACTGTGGGTGTAGGAGGGACTGTCCTGAGGATGTAGGATGTTTGGCAGCATCCTAGGCCTCTACTCACTGGATGCCAGAAGCATCTTTTGCTTGTGACAACCAAAAGTGTATCCCAACATCACCAAATCCTCTGGGGGACAAAATTGTCCCTGTTGAGACACACTGGGCTAAAACATTTACTATCTGGCCCTTTACAGAACAGGTGCGCTGACCTCTGCTCCAGCACAGCGGCTCGGCCAAAAGTGTGAGCCTTGTGCCCCCTTTGTCTAGGATGAGTGCTTCGTGGTGTCCATCTTTGAGATACTTGTGTTGGAGATGAGTTGTCTGGTTTGCCTCACAGCTATTTGTCTCCTACCCAGGATTGGTTATAACGTTTGTTAAAGCCTGATGCAAGGTGAACTTTGGAGCGGTTTTCCTTGTAATGTTATTTTTAGATCCTGTGTTTTGTGTTGTTGTCCTGTTTTATTTTAGTATTTGGAACTGGGCATTCTGTTGGTGAAATGATGGGCATAAGAATCTTCCTTTGGAAACGTGATTGGAGAAGGGCTGCAAGGCTGAACTTGTTTCTTTTCTCCAGCTTAGTGGAGTGCGCAGGAGAGTGAGACAGAGTTGAGGTGGCAGCTGCAGACTCCAGGGGACCCAGATGAGAAAGCCCCCCCCCCCCAGGCTGAGACCTGCTCTGTGTCTACAGAGACCCTGATGCCTTTGGATTGAGTCCCTGCAAGGCAAGTGGTGTGGGAGGTATTCGTGCCAGTAGTGAGCGAGATGCTGACTGCAGGATAGATGAAGACCGATTTCCCCTTCTTCCTACTGGCTCCAAGCAATTTCCCTACTGTCCCTGGGCTGATAAGAATGTAGTGGGCACTGTGCAGCCCTCCCCTGAGAAGAAACCTTGGGCTTGCTCAAGACACGCCTTCTGTAGTCGGTCCTCAGCATCAGTGGCACTCCCTACCCAGCTTTGGAGGGAGGAGAGTAGCAACAGGGTGGAATGACCGGCTAGCCTGGCCGGCTAGGATACACCCTTAAGCTGGCTTTTGTGCTTTTCTGCAACGAAGAGCTGTCCACATGTGCAGGGCTCTGCGGGCCTGCTTGTGAACGGGAACGGGACCCTTTCCTCGGTGCCTTCTCGCAGATTGATCCTACTTCGGTGGGTGCTGGGTGGGGACACCAATAGCAAGGTGTACACAAGAGGTCATACACTTGTGTGATCGAGGCAGGTCTTACAGTCTGCAAAAACCAGAGATCCCGAGAAACCAAGGCCTTAGGGCCAGGTGGAGCTCAGAAACCGCATTTATTTATTTATTTTGCAGGTACTGGGGATGGAACCCAGGAGTTCCAACCCAGGGGTTCTACCTCCGAGCTCCACCCCCAGCCCTATTTTTTATTATTTACTTTGAAACAGGGTCTCACTAAGTTGCGGAGGCTGGCGGAGAACCTGGATCCTCCGGTCTCAGCCTCCCAAGTACTGGGATTACAAGCGTGCGCCACCACCCCCGGCTTCAGAAACCGCATTTTAACGTCCCACAAGGGCTTTCGTCCGCCAGCGAGCCGGTCCGCAGTTGGAAGACCTCAGCTGGGAGCAGGGCCTAGGCCAGGAGGTGGGAGGCCAGAGTAGCCTGCACCCCATCTACGGATGCAGGGACCGCTCCCTCACCGCGCTCTTAGAGAAGGAAACAGGCAGGCTGGGGCTGGGTGCTGGAGCAACGAGGAAGTTCCAGCTCAGCCAAGGTCATCCACGGCCGGGGCCCAAGGGTCCGCCGGGCGGCGGTCCAGACCCCGCCCCTCTGGCCGGCCCAGGGCGCTGGGAGCCCAGAGCGCAGAGGCGGAAACGGGGGCCGCCAGGGAGTGGTGCGAGGGCCGGGGGCGCGTCCGTGGCCCTTCCCCAATGGGGGCTGTCCGGCGTCGGGCATGGTCCAATGAGGCCGCTGGAGGGCGGCTCAGGTGCGCATTCTCCAATCCCAAGGGCCGCTGGACTCCTCCCCTGCCATAGGTGGGGCGGTGAGGAGTGGGGCGGGTTTGAGTGCGCTTGCCCAATGGGCAGCGGCCGGGCGTGGGCGTGGCAAGGCGCGAAGGCCGGCGCGCCCCTGTGCCCGGCGCCGCTGGACCCGGCCGGCCGCCCGCGCAGTCCGGTCGGCGGCCGCGTCCGCAGCATGGCGGGCCTGGGGCGGCCGGGCCCGGGGCCGCGCACCGCGATGCCCGCCTGGAAGCGGGAGATCCTGGAGCGGAGGCGGGCCAAGCTGGCCGCCCTGGGCGCGGGCCCGGGGCCCGGCACGGCGCCCGCTGGGCCCTCGGAGCCACTAGTACTGGCCGAGAGCCTGGGCCCGCTGCGCGAGAACCCGTTCATGAGGCTCGAGTCGGAGCGGCGGCGCGGGGCGCGGCCAGGGCAGCAGCTGCTGGAGCTGTACTGCCGCGTGCCCGGCGTGCGCACCATCCGCGCCGACAACATCCTCATCATCGAGTCGACCCCCGGCTTCCCTCCCGCCGCTCCACCAGCCGCCGGCATCCGCGCCGCCGAGGTGGTGGTGTTCGAGGCGCCGCCGCCGGGCCGCGTCAGCCGCCTGCTGGAGAAGTTCGACCCTCCTGCCGCACCGCGCCGCCGCGGGAGCCCCGAGCGCGCCCGTCCCGCGCCGCCGCAGCCTCTACCAGGAGCGCCCGCGGTCCCCGCTCCGCGCGCGCCCCCCGTTCGGCCCGTGCCTCCCAGTTCGCCGGCGACACCGGCCCCGCGCACCGGCCAGCGCGCCGCCTACTGCGAGACCGGGCGCCTCGGCGGCAGTGTCGGGGCCCGGCGCAGCGACTTCCTGCAGAAGACCGGCAGTAACTCCTTCACCGTCCACCCCCGGGGCCTGCACCGTGGCGCGGGCGCTCGCCCACTCTCCAACGGGCCTGCGGCGTCTGAGCCGCTGGCCGGCCCTGCCAACGGGCTTGTGGGCTCCTCGCCTGCGCCCGGCGAGTGCAAGCCAAAGGTGGAGTCAGGGGAGCCCTCCCTCCACCCGCCCCGGAGCCCCGGGACCCCGAGTGCCACTCCAGCCGTTCCCCCTGCCTTCAGCGAGCCCAGCCCTGCCAGTGCCACTCCCACGCCCAGCCAGCGCCAGCGGGTCTCCGCTGCCACCAGCGCCAACGACTCCTTCGAGATAAGGCCAGCCCCCAAGCCAGATATGGAGACCATTCCCTCTGGGGACCTCCAGGCAAGAGCCCTGGCTAGCCTCCGTGTAAACTCCCGCAACTCCTTCGTGTTCATCCCCAAGCGCAAGGCCTCCGGGACCCCTGCTCCCGAGGGGAGGCAGTTGGTGGAGCTGCCAAAGGGAGAGGTGGGCTGGGCCTCTCAGAGCCAGGAGCTCGCAGCCCAGCTGGTGTCTGGAGGGGATGGTGTGCCTGCCCTGCCGAGGAGCCCCTTGGGGGCTGAGGGGCCCTGGGCAGTCAAGGAGGGGGTCTGTCCGAGGCTGGCGCCCACCCTCTCAGACCGGGCCACTAGGTGGCAGAGACCATCTTCGCCCCCCCCATTCCTACCGGCCACTACTGAAGCTGAGCCTGCTGAGGGCTTGGGGGTTCCCAGCTTGGCCAAGAATGGCCCTGAGCCTGCCAGGCCAGGACTACCCATCACCTTCATTGATGAGGTGGACTCAGAGGAAGAGGCCCCCATAGAAGCCAAACTGCCCTGTTCAGGGTCTGGCGGGCCTCCTCAGTACCACCTGCATCCTACCAGTCCCCGGCACACCTCGGAGCTCCAGTACCAAGGCAGTAACACCTTCACAGTGGTGCCCAAGAGGAAGACAGGGGCCCTGCAGGAGTCCCGCTTGGGTCCCACCAACGGGGAGCCCCAGGTACGGGAGGCTGAAGAAGAGGAGTCTGGTAGCCTCTCGGGCCCCCGAGCTGCCCTGGGGACCACGCTGAAGAAGCGCTACCCCACCGTGCATGAGATCGAGGTGATCGGTGGCTACCTGGCTCTGCAGAAGTCCTGCCTCACCAAGGCTGGTTCCTCGAGAAAGAAGGTCAGTGGTGGGGGCAGGGCGACTGGCTGGGAGGAGAGTGAGAGGAGGGCTTGGAACTGTAGTGTGAGCCCTATTCCCAGGACACCTGGCCTGGCCTGTGTGGACTGCCTGGGAATGAGCTACGTGCCTGTGCCAGGTCCAAGGCCTCAGTGCATCCCTGATGACCCAGAGCCGGGACAGCTGACCTACTGTGTACTTTGAAAAGCTGGAGGGGATGGCTGCCAGGCAGTGTGGAGCCTCCTGCTGGATCTGGAATTAGCTGTGCAGGCCTGTCCTATGTGGGTACAGCTATGAGAAGCAGCAGGGGCCTGTTGCCTCTGCCTGGCATGGTCCTGTGGAGCCCTGTGCTCAGGTGGCTGAGGCCAGGATTTCAAAGGTGGAGGGGGCAGGAGGCCAGTGATACTAGTGCAGTCAGATTCTTACCTCGAGGTCAGCCTGGGGTCACAGCCCATGAGCCAGTTGGAGGGAACTCTCAGCTGCCCAGAAGGCACAGGGGCCTGGAGCTTGGCATGCCTCAGCTTTGGGCTAGCGTGAATTGAGCACTAAGGGTATATGCCAGGCTTGGTCAGGAGGGGCTGTGGGCAGAGAGAGCCAAGTGCAGCCCTGCTGGAGGCTCACAGCGGGCCAGCCAGGTGAGCCTCACTTCCTGGCCAGCTCTGGCCAGTGGCCTGGAACTCTCTGGGCACAAGGAAAGCGTTCCTTAGATTCTTCCTGGTCGTTCCTGGGCCTGTGTTTGTACCCTAGGGCAAATTCCAAGGCTGGCCGCATGACTCCCTGTCGGTGCTAAGAGGCAGGTGTACTTTTCACTGGTGCTGGGATGGCCTGGGGCACCAGCCCAGAGCCCAGGTGGTGTCCAGGGCCCAAGCCACCTCTCCCCTGCCTGTTTCCTTGGGTGGTGATTGTGCCCATGGCTCCCTGTAACAATAGGCACCGTCTTGTCCCTCTTTGATCTGCCTTTCCTCTTCTTCCTTGCTGCCCTCTGTTGGCCTTGGCATCTTCCCTCCTGCTGCCTCCATCTGCCAGGTTGGGCAGAGCCGTGATGCTGTTCCTGGGGGTTCCCGTGAGGGACTCAGGGCTGTGACACTGTCAATGCCACGTGAGGCCATGTCTCTCCCATCCTTGCCCATACTCTGCCTTAGGCCCTCGGAGGTGAGGCTGATCCAGAAGCAACCACTCCAGCCCTTCCCCCCATCTGCTTCTCCCTCCCCTGCTTCCTGATCCGGACCTTGGCCACTCTATGAGGTGGTCACTCCCCATGTTTGCTCCAGAAGTAGAAGTGATGATAGATAGCACTAGGCTCAGGAGGTTTATGGGGCCATGCAGCTTGTGGGGCAGGAGCTGAGTTCAGGTTTTACTATTTCCAGAGCCCTGCCTCTAACCTGGGCTGCCTGCCCATTGTGAGCCTGGCTTCTTTCTGGGACTTGAGGGGTGCTACCAAGAGTCTGGTCATCCTTCCCCTAGCTGGGGATAGAACTGTGGGGATCACTCATAACTGGGCTGGAGTGAGCAGGGCCGGAAGAAACTGTGGGAAGCAGGGAGACTGAGAAGCAGGCCCTGGCCCAGCAGCCTGGCCCTGATTTCAGTGCCAGCCTGAGGGGTCGGGGGTCCAGATGGATAACACCTGGTGTAGCCAAGCAGCCTGGGCAGGGCCCTGTTGGAGCAGTACAGCCTGCTGGTCCTGCCTGCTCATGCACCAGCTGCCCTGCCCAGCAAGAGCCAGGATGTCTGTAGGGAGGGGATGGGGCATGAGGCTGTCCAACATTTCAGAGCAGCGTGCAGGGCAAGGTCCCCGTTCACTCTGCCCATTCCTTGGCATCTGTGAGACCCCATGGGTGGGGACCCAGGGTGCTCCTGCTGGCTGTTCCTGCAGGCTTCGGGACTCAGCCTTGCAGACTGCTCCAGCCAACCTTTGGCAGGCCACTTTCCTGCTTCCCTCTCGGGGAAGTGGATGGGCTAGGGTGCAGGGTCCAGAGGACCTTGGGCAGACTGCTCACTTCAGTGCCCCCCATGGCTAGGTGGCTGTGGGGGAAGGTGCTGTTGACTTTCCCAGGGTGCAAGTGAGGGGCAGCTCTTCAGGGGTCAGTCGGGGGCTGGCAGTTCAGCGGGGTGTTATGCTCTTGCTTGGCTTTGGAGGCCTGCAGCGCTGCTTTGGATGGTGGGGGCTGCCTCCCCCGGCCCCGGGCCCCTGGAGCCCTGCCTGGCAGGACATACTCCCACGTATGTTGTATGTGGGCAGAATTAACAGATGCCATCTCCCTCCCTTCACGTCCTGCTTTGGCTGACTGCTGTGGAGTGCTGAGCCCCCTCCCCGCCCTGTTTTCCTGGCAGGTGGGGGTGTCCTTTCACCCGTCCTCACACCTGCCTCCCAGGGGACTGGCTACTGTTGGCCTCTCCTCTTTGTGGAGCGCCACCTGGTCTGGCTCCTTCCTGTCTGGCTGCTTCTTCCTCCCCACCCCCTGGTCCTCTGTCCCACCCAGGCCTGCCAGTGTCCCCAGGGCTCAGTCCTTGACAGCCCGGCCCTCCCTCATCTGCAGTGTGACCTCCACCCTAACTTCCGGCTGGTTGTGGCTCTCAGCCTCATTTCCATCTGTAGACCCAAGGGTGTGGCCACCTGTCTGCTCTTCCTAAGCCTGTGAGGCACCCTCCCTGCTCTCCTCCCCTGCTCACCTGCTTTCCTTTTCTTCCAGCCTCCCTCTCCCAGCCCTTCCCCTGGAAACCCCCTAAATGGGCTTTCTGGATCCAAGGACCCTCTGTGCTGGCCTGGATCCTGCTCCTGGGCTGGGGCCGAATTTGCCTCAAAGAATCAGTGGCTGTGGACAGCCCTGGGCACAGCTGGGCAGCCCTGGTCCTGGAACCCTGGAGATTGTGTGGGGGATGGGAGGCAAGCAGTGGGGAGGAGGCAGGGCCTGACTGAGTGCACACCTCCAGCCAGGCAGGTTGAGCCCAGCGTGCTGGCCCTCAGTCCCCGGTGGACGCCCTTCAGTAATCCAAGCTGGGCGTGCACAGGCAGGGTGGGTGGAGGGAGAACAAAAGGGCCCTGTGAAAGCCTGGAGGTTCCTCCACCACCTGCCTGCCATGCTGCGTGCGACGGGCAAAGTCCTCCAGAGGCCAGTGACCAGGTGTCTATAGCGTCAGCCGCTGGCCACACCCTCCCACCCATCCTGGCAACCCAGGGTCTAGAGGTTGTGCTCCCCTCCCCAGCGGCATGAGTCACGGGTGTCTCATAACCCACTGACCTGTGTTCTAAGGGGGAGGGAGGCCTGTGAGGCCTGCACAGCCCTGGCCTAGCAGAGGGATCAAGGGAGGAGGACCCGGGGTCCCAGCTGGGGCTGATGGGCCTGTGAGCACCTCCCCCTCAGCCGGCCAGGCTGTACCAGGCTCGGTGACCACGTGTGTCCAGCCCCTGGGCCTCCCTGCTAGGAGCGGTCATGCGGACTAATGAGGGTGCGCTAATCCCACTGGGCCCTGGCAGCTGGCCTTTCCTGTGTTCTCAGTGGTGGGGGTGGGCCAGGGTCAGCAGGGATAGCGCCATGTGTCCTGGGGTGACTGGTAGCCCAGTTAGCTGTGGGTCCTTGGGGACAGGAGGAGGCCTTTGGCCTGCCAGTTCCATCCTGTCTTGGACCCCTCCTGTCCTAGAGAGGTGGTCCAGTAGAACCAGGTGACAACCAACCCTAAGCTGGCTGGCAGTGGGTGGATGCCTGTGGGCTCTGGTGGCTACCCCACTGTCCTGGCCTCTGCCCTGCCTGCTCTTCCATGGGCCACAGCTGGAGGACTGTGGGGGCTGCCAGAGGGCAGGGCAGGGTAAGGGATGATGTGTTTACGTGACAGGGGCGAGCGTCTTCCTCCTTGTTTTGCCTGACCCTGGTGGTCTCCTGTCTGCTCATCTCCCTGAGTGCTCATCTACGCAAACGGCAGGGTGTAGGGGACAGGAGTAACAGCCGAGTTGTCCTGCAGGTGTCTGTGTGTGAGCATGCTGAGACGGGGAAATTGGGAACTCAGGCACAGAGAGCAACCCCTCCCTCGCCCTGGGGAATGGAGTGCTTGTAGTGGGAAGGGTCCAGAGATGACCATGGCCGTGTGGGTGACACAGCTGTTGGGGGAGATGGCAGGAGGCCAGAGTGTGAGCCCCATTTCTGGACACTGCCTCACAGGCAGTGCCTCCTGCTCCTGGTGGGCCCTGCCAGGCCACCCTCCCATCCTGCTGTGCCTGGGGCCACTCCTGCCTCCTCCTTCCAGGGAGGAGGGAACCTGAGCTGGCTGCTGGTGTCCTGTGCCTAGCAGTTTAATATTTCGAGCCCCAGCAGGGCTGTTCCCATCTGCTGCAGTCCGGTGGCTGCTCATATTCATTACCAACTGGCCAGGCTCAGGCAAGCACAGCTGAGCAGGCCTGGGGGAGCTTGGCTCTCATGGAGAGCTGAGTGCCCCCCAGCATGGCCTGGACTGGGGTCACCCCTCTCCCAGCCCAGGTGGGGGAAGGGAAGGATCCTGACGCCCCTCAAAACCAGCAGCCCAAGCTGGGCATGGTGGTGCACACTTGTAATCCCAGTACTTGGGAGGCTGACACAGGTTCGTGGCTGAGACAGGTTCGTGTGATCGCAGGTTCGTGGCCATCCTCAGCAATGTAGTGAGGCCCTCTGCAACTTAGTGAGACCCTGTTTCAAAATAAAAAATGAAATAGGGCTGGGGGTGTAGCTCAGAAGTAGAATACCCCTGGGTTCAATCCTCAGTGCCACAAAAACCCCAGCAGCCCAAGCCGGGTGGTACTTGGAAGGCTGAGACAGGAGGATTGCAGGTTTGAGGCCAGTCTTAGCAACTTAGCGAGACCCTATTTCAAAATAAAAAATAAAAATGGCTGGGGGTGTAGCTCAGAGGTCCAAAGCCCCTGGGTTCAATCCCCAATACCAAAACAAAATACAACACAAAACAAAACAACCCCCAGCAGCCCAGGTTGGGCTGAGGCCACTAGGAGAGGGGAGATATTGCTTGGATGTGAAGTTCTAGAGCCTGTGGAAATTGGGGGTCACTGATGAGGTCACCGGCACCCCAGGCTTTGTGGAAGCAGGATCCACCACTCAGCCTGTAGAATGGGTGATGGGGCCTCATGCTGCCTCCCCAAGTTCCAGCCCTCATACAGGCCCTTGGCAGTATAGTGGTTTGTGCTCAGCAGGAACATCCAGGATTGTCCCAGTGACCAGCATGCCAGGATTTGAACTTGGTTCAGGAGCTGCTGCAGGCTGAGGGTGGAGGGGCTGAGTGGGGCTTTAAGCTCCAGGTGGAGTTCCCTCCTGCTTGGGGTCTCTGAAGGGCTGATGGGCCCCTCAGCATCCCTGTGACCTGTAGGCGGTGGGGCCCTTGACAGACTTGTCTCTCACTCTCAGATGAAGATCTCCTTTAATGACAAGAGCCTGCAGACCACATTTGAGTACCCCTCAGAGAGCTCCCTGGTACAAGAGGAAGAGGTTGAGGAAGAGGAGGAGGAGGAGGAGGAAGAGGGAGAGGAGGAAGAGGAAGAGGACCCCGGTTCGGAGAAACCTTTTACCCTCTTCCTGCCTCGTGCCACGTTTGTGAGCAGTGTGGGGCCCGAGAGCCCCCGGCTGCCAGATGGCAGCTCAGGTGAGTGCACACCTCTTAGGATGGGCAGCCTGGGAGGGGGCGGAGCCTGGGTCACTTGTCTACAGGTTCATGTTTCCATGCATATGCTCCTTGGTCCATAGGCCTATCCAGCTATACTCCAAAGCACTCGCTGGCCTTCAGCAAGTGGCAGGAGCAGACACTGGTGCAGGCTCCAAGTGAGGCAGAGCCCCCGCCGAAGGAGATCATGGTGAGCCAGGCAGAGCAGGGCCAATGCCCAGCACCAAGGGCTGTCAGTGGGGCAGGGGAGGGTCGATGCCTGGGTGAGCCCCAATGGCCACATTCTCTTCTTTCTCTTCAGCTCACACCCGCCAGTCAGAATGACCTTTCCGACTTTCGCAGCGAGCCAGCCCTCTACTTCTGACCCTGTGCTGCCAGGATGGCCAAGGCTGAGCCCCAAGGCACGGTAGTCCTGGAGCTGGGCAGTACCCAGGAGCCCTGCCCTCATTCCGAACCCCCAGCCGCCAGACCTGCTCCACCACCCCTTCCTTCCTGGGGTCCCTTGGCTCTCCTGGCCCTAGAAGCAGCTGGGGCTCTTCCCACTGTTGGGGCCAGGTCTGTCTGGGTCTCATTTGTCTGGGGCTCCAAGGAAGAGCAAAGGTTGGGGAACTGCTTGTAGGGAGGGCCGGAGTTCTGCTGGATGGTAGCCATCTATGACCAGGTCGGGGCCTGAGCAGATTCAGTCCTGTCCTACCGCCAAGGCTGCCCTCCAGCCCCTGCCTGCTGTGCCTGGTGGCTCTTGGGTATGTCCAGGGTGAGGGGCTGTCCCAGCTGCTTGTTCCTTGCAGGACTCCAAGCCCCCTGCCCTCCACCCACATTCCTCCCTTGGTGCCCTCAGCCCACCCTTTGTGACAGATGGCAGGTTTTTTTTCTTGCCTCTGATGTTGGACTCAATAAATAGCACTGGACGAGGCTGCCTTTGTTTTCCATGAATGATCCTGAGAACAGGGTAGGGTGCCAGTATGGACACCTGAGCCTACAAGGGTAAGAGGTGGCTCTAGTGGCTCACACCTTGAGGTCCTGCTGGTTCAGGCTCTAGTCCACCCACAGCCCGTTATACTGCTTCCCACTCCCCTGGCCTGCCACAGCTGGCATAGTGCAAGGTGGAAGCAGGCTTGCTGTCTGGGGTCTGGAACTCAAGTGACCCAGGGTCCTAGATCCCACGTGGGAGGTGAGTGTTGCAGCTGTCACTTCTGAAGTGGTTTCCCTGAGGGGCCCAGAACCTGGGAGGGGACTAGGGCAGGGCAGAGTATGGGCGGCACAGGAGGGGTGGGAGGAGCCTTGGGGATTTTTTTTTTTTTTTTTTGGCGGTACCGGGGATTGAACCCAGGGGCGTTCTACCTCCGTGCTACACCCCTGGCCCTGTTTTTTATCCTTTACTGAAACTGGGTCTCAAGAAGTTGCAGGAGGGCCTAAGTAGCTGAGGTTGACCGGGAACCCGGATCCTTCAGTCTCCGCCTCCCAAGTACTGGGATTACAAGCGTGCGCCACCACGCCCGGCTCTAGGGATTTTTATTTATTTTTTTGTGGTACCGGGGATCGAACCCAGGGGCATTCTTCTACCTCCAGGCTACATCCCCAGCCCTATTTTTATTCATTATTTTGAAGCAGGGTCTCACTAAGTTGCAGAGGGCCTAAGTAGCTGAGGTTGGCCGTGAACCCAGAACCTCTGGTCTCAGCCTCCCAAGTACTGGGATTACAAGCACGTGCCACCATACATGGCTTGCCTTGGGGATCTTGTATCCTGTGCCGCTTGGAAGCTCTCTGACCCATGAGATCCTGCAGCAAGGCTGTGGCAGCAGATGGCTCTGGAGAGGCCTGGGAGATGCAGAGCTGCCTGCCTGGGAGTAGCTCTGGCTGGGCTGGGCTGGCCACACCACCTCTGAAATGTGCTCTCAGCTGCCTGGGCAGTTGCAGTGCAGACCTGGGGCCATCTGCAACCCACAGGCAAAACCTACTCAGGCACTGAGTCCAACTGTTTCACCCTGGAGAATGGAACCCAGGGACAGAAGCTGCCTGACCAGACTAGGGAGGGAAGGGAGTGTTTGGTGTGGATGCCAAGCTTCCTCTGAACCCTCTTGACCAGCAAAGCCTTCCAAACTAACCCAGCCTCTGTGCGGCTGGGTCTTGTGTGCCATGGAGGCTGGCAGAGCTGGGCGCCAGGGCACATGAAGGATGAAGGGGATGACGAGTGGTGTGTGGCTGGGGAAGGCGGTGCACCAGGCCCTGGCAGTAGCAGTGGTGCACTGGGCTGAACATAAATCCTGGTGCTGAGGAGCAGGCATCAGGTGTGAAACCCAGTCAGTCCTTGCAGAACAGGACCTAGGCCCAGAGCGACTAGTGTGCTCTGCAGTCACCAGCTGTCTCTAGGCCAGGTTCTTTGCTGGTCAGCAGAGTGTGGCAGAGCACCCCCACCCAGGACAGTGGGCTCTGGGTGTAGAGCTGAGGGCTGGGGCAGGCCTGGGCAGGGTGGCACTCTCAGCTCTGCATCCCTGAGACCAGAGGAGCAGTCACAGGGAAAACCACTGTCTGCCCCACCCCCAAATAGGAGCATGGTAGCTTGGAAAGGTGCTCTGGTTCCGCAGGTGCCTAGCAGCCCATGCTTTACACAGCAGGCTGGCACAGGTCTTTACAAAGATGACCTTTATTGACAGTTACATGCCATGGGTGTGGGTCCTGAGATTTGGGTTCTGGAGTGAAGGAGGCCCCTTCCCCCACTTGCCTGGCCTGAGGCCCTGTTGGCTGAGAAACAGAGAGAGGGGCTCCCACAGTGCTGAGATTAGAACTAGGGCCTTCTGGCAGCCTACAGGAGTATGAGGGCCTCAGAGGCTCCTAGCGGAGCTGACCTGGAGCCCACTGTCCCCATAGCCCATGGTAATACAGAGCTAGGACAACCCCAGTGGGCTGTGCCCAGGACTGTCCTTGTCCACCCAAGGCTGGTCAGCAGCTGCCCCTCTAAGCACCTGAGACAATGAGAAGGCAACTGCTGCCATGAGGAACAGAGATGCTTTAAGACAGACCTGGTGCTGGGGGCTGAGTCATCATGGGGCACAGCTGAGACAGGCCCCTGCCCACCCAGCCCGGTCAGCTGTCCTTGCCTCCGCTGCTCTTCTGGTCTGAGGCTGTAGCCTTGGTCAGGTTCCCGGCTTCCCTCTTCAGGACACTAAGCAGAGTCTGTGAGCTCTCCAGGATCTAGGGCCATAGAAATGAGAGAATTGTTCCCAGTACTTGAAAGGCGGAGACCAGAGGATCCGGGTTCACGGCCAGCCTCAGCTACTTAGTGAGGCCCTCCGCAACTTCGTAAGACCCGGTTTCAAAATAAAAAATAAAAAATAGGGCCGAGGGTGTAGCTCGGAGGTAGAATGCCCCTGGGTTCAATCCCCGGTACCACAAAAAAAAAAAAAGAAAAAAAAGAAATGAGAGAACTGTTGCTGATCCTTCTGTCAGGAAGGTCCCGCAGCCGCAGCCCCCTCACCCTCAAGGGCAGGTGGGGCTCTCTTCCCTTCTGAGTCTGACCCACAGCACCCTTCTCCCAACCTGAAAACCCTTCTCCCAACCTGAAAAGCAGCCCAGGTTAGCTCTGGCCCTCACTGCGTGCTCTGCCCAACACTACCCTTTACACTCGGAGCAGAACGAACCACAGCTAAGGAAGACCCAGGACACACCGGGCATCACAGACTGCCCTCTGTCAAGCCCGTAGTGGCCTGCCCCGCTGCGCCAGTCTAAGGCACAGACGGCCCACAGCTGGAAGCCCCACCTTGAGGTAGGCGGCCTCTGTCTCCGCGATAGTCCGGTCAAACTCGTTGCGAGAGGCGATCTTGCGCGCCAGGTTCTCGTTGACGCGGGCCAGCTTCTCCGTCAGCTGCCTCACTTCGTTCTGCAGCCGCTGCTTCTCGTCCTCCTCCTGCTGGATCTGCCGGCACAGCTCCTCTCGCTTCTGACACAGCTCCTCGATGCCTGGGGTGGGGGGGAGCAGTGTGGGCCAGAGCGGAGGCAGCCTCCGCTCAACGCCAGAGGACGGTGGCGGAGCTCGCTACCTGCACCCCCAAGGTCCCGCCCGGCCCTGCCCTGGGGGCGTCGGACCGCGCCAGTGCGGCTAGGGGGGCCCCAGCGCGGGGCTCGCGCAGGCCTGTCCGCGCGACCCGGGAGCCAGGCGACGGCCGGACCCCCGCCCCGCGGCCCTCCTTCCCGTTCCCGCCGCTTACACTTGACTAGCTCGTTGTTGTAGTTCTGCAGCGCCGCGCCCTGCTGGGTCATGGTCAGCGCCGCACCCCGCCGCTTCAACCGCCGCCCGCGCAACGCCGCCCGTGGCGTCCTGACGTCATCGCTGTGCGCCCCTCGCGTGCGTCGCGCCAGCGCGCCCAGTCAGGCGTCATCGCCGCGCGCCGCGCCCAAGCTGGCGTCATCGCCGCTCTCGGCTTTGCGTCATCGCCGCGCGCCGCGCCGGGCGGGGCTGGGAACTGCTGAACACAGATGGAGGCGGCGGTAGCGGCGAGCGCCGGCGACTCCGGGCCTGGACCGGAGCTGCTGGTGGCGTGGAATACCGTGAGCGCGGGGCTGGTTCCGCCGGCTGCGCTGGGGCTGGTGAGTCTCGGGAAGAGGGCGGCGGGCCCGTGCGGGATTCCCGGAACCCTACGCGCTTTGGGGCGTACACACGTCTTCACCCCGCTCCATCCGCCGCCTGTCGCGATGCTGCCTCCTTCCTCCAACTGTCCTGCTTCATTCGGCTCCCCTGGCAACTCTTCCCTAGGGTCGGCCGTGGCCTGGGGCAGCGGGGTTGCGCAGCCTTCCCTCGACTCCGTCCCTATTCTGCGTCTCTCTTCCTCTACGCATATTCTCTTTCCTCACGGTTTTCCATGCTCCAGGCATCCTCCCGGACCAGCGGTGCGGTCCCGCCAAAGGAGGAGGAGCTCCGTGCGGCAGTGGAGGTACTGAGGGGCCACGGTCTGCACTCAGTCCTAGAGGAGTGGTTCGTGGAGGTGCTGCAGAACGATCTGCAGGCCAACATTTCCCCCGAGTTCTGGAATACCATTTCTCAGCGCGAGAACGCTGCCGATGAGCCCCAGTGCCTTCTGCTGCTCCTTGACGCTTTCGGCCTTCTGGAGAGCCGCCTGGACCCCTACCTGCGTAGCCTAGAGCTCCTGGAGAAATGGACTCGCCTGGGCTTGCTGATGGGCACTGGTGCCCAGGGGCTGCGGGAAAAGGTCCACACCATGCTGAGGGGAGTCCTGTTCTTTTCCACCCCCAGGACCTTCCAGGAGATGGTCCAGCGCCTCTATGGGCGCTTCTTGAGGGTCTATATGCAGAGTAAGAGGAAAGGGGAAGGAGGTACAGATCCAGAATTAGAGGGGGAATTGGACAGCCGGTATGCCCGTCGCCGGTATTATCGACTCCTGCAGAGCCCTCTGTGTGCAGGATGTGGCAGTGACAAGCAGCAGTGCTGGTGCCGTCAGGCGCTGGAGCAGTTCCACCAGCTCAGCCAGGTCCTGTGAGTACTCCTGCTTGGGAGCCATGCCCCTGTTCCTTTTGATGCCCTACTTGCTCCCCTGGGTCCAGTTGGCCTCTGTCCAGAGCTGGTGAGGAAGGAGGTTTGTGTGTGTGTGTGTGTGTGGGGGGTCTCGTACACCTGTTCTGATAGCCAGAGACATGACAGTGGCATCACTGTGTAGCAAGTTTATGCTTTGTCCTGGACACAGGTGTGTCTCTTTTGTCACTCATACCTGTCCCAGAATTTCAACTTTGCCCTTGCTAAGACTCCATGTGGCTATGTCTGCAGTAGCATGCTGCTGCTGCTGCTTTTTTTTGTGTGTGTGGTTCTAGGGATTGAACCCAGGGGCATTCTACCTCCGAGCTACCCCAGCCCTATTTTATTTTTATCTTTTAATTTTTGTTTTGAAACACGGTTTCATTAGGTTGATGAGAGTCTCACTACTTGCTGAGGTGGTCCTCAAACCTGCAATCCTCCTGTCTCAACCTCCCAAGTACTGGGATTACAGGTGTGCACCACCATGCCCACCATCATGCTTCTTTTGATTCCAAATTTCCTGTGCTCTGCAGAATCCTGCTGTGTTTTTCATAAAGTCTCTGAGAGAAATGGAGTTCATCCTCATGGCAGTTCCCGATCTGTAATTATAGTGTGCTTGCTAGTTGTTTTTTTCTAGAACACGTCAAAGAGTAGACCAATATGTAGACAAGCAGATTTCCTTTCCAGTCCTTCAGAGAGAAAAATATTTTGCTGTTACTGTACTATTTTAGTGACTATTCTGTCTATGGCCATTGAACAAAGTACAGTGATACAGCTCTTTGGGACACAGTCTTTTAGGTGAACTAAGGGACCAGTCCTGTTACTGGCAGAGGTCAAGGAGGCCCTAAAGGGTTTCTGCTGAGTTTACACCAGGTGAAGGTTATATGGCAACTTATATACACATATGTGTAAATGTGCACATGCTTTATTTGCGGGTGGGTGCTGGGGATCCAACCCAGGGCCTTGCACAAGCTAGGCAAGCAGTCTACCAGTGAGCTACATCCCAGTCCAATGGCAACCTCCTCTTTCATCCTGAGCCCCATTTGCCACTATAGACTGGGGTCTGCCTGGAAACACAAATAGCAGTGGCTGTACTTGTACAGCCGTGGTGATGGTGTATCAGAATCCTCTCTAGACGAGGCTTGGGCCCTGCTAGCCACACCGGCTGTCACTGATTACCCAGGGAAGGCCAGTGTCCCAGCCTGAGCAGAGGCCAGCTGGACAGGGAGGGCAGAGCTTTGCCAGCGCTTTGCCAGCACTTTGTCCTCCCAGCAGCTTTTCCTCAAAGCCATTGTTACAGTGGCCCCTCTAGGAGGGTGTGGGAGGTTTGCTCTGGGACCGGGTGTGGGGTGCGTGCGCTGCATGTGCTCTGTAGGCAGGGCTGTCCCCAGCAAGGGGCAGGTGTGTGCTGTGGGTGCTCCACGGCCAGGACTGTCCTCTAGGCACAGGCTCAGTCTGCTGGAGCGGGTCAGTGCCGAGGCGGTGACGACCACCCTGCACCAGGTGACCAGGGAGAGGATGGAGGACCGCTGCCGAGGCGAGTATGAGCGCTCCTTCCTGCGAGAGTTCCACAAGGTGAGGCTTTCTTGGGCTGTACCCTGTTAGGGGTGGGAATGGGTTTTCGGTAAACCTCACACTGGCTCAGGAAGCAGCCAGAGGTGGACCAGGTGAACCAGGACCAGGAGGTGGCTGAAGCTTTCTTGGTCCTTCTGGAGTCAGTGCAAGAGCCAGAGTCCAAGGGGGCTTTCCCAGGCAGACATGGCAAAGCTGGCCCCCTGGAGGGGTCAGTGAACAGGCCTCTCCTGTGCTGCCCTTTTTTTGGGGGGGGTGATACTGGGGATTGTACCCAGGAGCATTCTACTTTGATCTACACCCCCAGCTCTTTTTTAGTTTTTGTTTTGAAACAGGGTCTCACTAGGTTGCTGAGAGTCTCACTAAGTTGCTGAGGCTGGTCTCAAACCTGCAATCTTCCTGTCTCACCCTCCCAAGTACTAGGATTATAGGTGTGTGCCACCATGCCTGGCCTGTGCTGCCCTTCTTTTTTTTTTTTTTTTTGTGGTACTGGGGATTGATCCCGGGGCATTCTACCTCTGAGTTATACCCCCAGCCCTATTTTATATTCTTTATTTTGAAACAGGGTCTCACTTAGTTGCAGAGGGCCTCACTAAGTAGCTGAGGCTGGCTGCATACTTGTGATCCTCCTATCACAGCCTCCCAAGTACTGGGATTACAAGCATGCGCCACCACGCCTGGCTCTGTGCTGCCCTTCTTAAATGCAGGCCCACTTAGCAGTTCCCTGTGGATTGCCCTACAACCAGTCTGCACCCTAGCATGGAGCTAGGGTATCCCAGTGGGGGGCCGCAGGTTGTCCATGCTGTTGGCGTCTAGTCTGTGGCTCTGCTCTGGGCTCCCAGCATCACGAAGGAGCTAGGTCCAGCCAGGGGAGGCCATTCTTACTCTGCTTCTCCCCACTAAGTCCAGGTATATGTTTCCTGAGGACACATATGTTGGTTAGCTGGTCTGTGGGTCTGTGTGCATCCGTGGGTCCGTGTGGCCTTCTGTGGGTTTACATACACAAAGAGATGATTTCATTTGAAGCTGCATTGTTTGCCTGGGGTGGTGGTCTCAAGAGTTTGCGTATCTGCTTACCTGCCAGGCATAGCACACGTCATGCTACCCTCTCACACTTGGGTTTTTGCCAGAGATGAGTGTGACACTGATGTGTACAAGTGGTGTGACCTCTGACAAGCTGTCAGGAATGCTTGTTTTGGGGCTCATTGTCCTCTAGGTTTTATTTGTTGTTGTTTGTTTTTTGGTACTAGGAATTGAATCTAGGGGCATTCTATCTCTGAACTACCCCCCCCCCTTTTTTGTTTTTGTTTTTTGTGGTACTGGGGATTGAACCCAGGGGCATTTTATCTCAGAGCTATACCTCCCAACCCTATTTTTTATTTTGAAATGGGGTCTCACTAAGTTGCGGAGGGCCTCACAAAGTTGCTGAGGCTGGCTGTGAACCTGTAATCTTCCTGTCTCAGCCTCCTAGGTTCTGGGATTACAGGCATGCACCACCACACCTGGCTTGTCCTGTAGGTTTTGATGCACTTCTAGCCTCCAGAGACCAGTGGCTTTTGGGTTTTCTTTGGACCCAGTCAAAGGGTGGGTAGCTGCTGGGGTCAGGCTGGGGCTTGCTAAGCATCCCACAGTTCACCTACCAGTGTTGTCCCACAGTGGATCGAGAGGGTGGTTGGCTGGCTTGGCAAGGTGTTCCTGCAAGATGGGCCCCCCAGGCCCGCGTCCCCTGAGGCTGGCAACACGCTGCGCCGTTGGCGCTGCCATGTGCAGAGGTTCTTCTACCGCATCTATGCCAGCCTGCGCATCGAGGAGCTCTTCAGCATCATCCGAGGTGAGTCCTGCCTCCACTTCTGGAGGACCCATCTGCAGTCCAGGGGTCTTCCCAGCAGCTTTGCCATGTCCCCCACATCCACCTCAGGCTCCCCATGCCGTGCCTCCAGCACTTGCAGGGGGTGTGTCAAGAGCTGCGCCCTCTCGCCATGGCCCAGCTGTGGCAGAGTGCTGGACAAGTACCCACCCCGTTGCTCCATTGCCTTGGTTTCTGCCTGGGACCGGTTCCTGGGCATCGCTCTGTCTCACCTGCCTTATGGGGCTGCTCTTGTTAAGTGCGTCCACGTGGAGGGGTGGTGTGCAGTGCTTGGCAGGTGGCTCTTGTTCTGGGCCCCTGCAGGGCTGTGTGTCCTCTTGTGCACCACGTACATCCTTCACCGGCCTCTGCATCTGTGTGCACGCATGCTTGCATGTCTGCCTGTACTTGAGGGATGTCTCCCTTCTTGCAGACTTCCCGGACTCCCGGCCGGCCATCGAGGACCTCAAGTACTGCCTGGAGAGGACTGACCAGAGGCAGCAGCTGCTTGTGTCGCTCAAAGCTGCTCTGGAGACTCGCCTGCTCCACCCAGGTGCTGCACGTGGCCACTGCCATTCAGCCTTCAGGCTCAGATGCAGTTCCCAGCCCTGGGTCCGTAGGTCTGAGGAAGTCCTGGGTTAAGAAGCAGGTGTTTTGGGTTTCTCAGGGGAGCTAGGGTCACCCTCAGCTTCACCCCTCTTTGGAGGAGGTCACGACATGCCTGGTGTGACCTGGGGGTGTACGTGGTCTCAGAACAGATTGTCTGGCAGAGGAAAGGGTTCTGGAGAGTCCTATGAGTGGGTGGAGGTGGGGTGGGGGTGTGGAGGATAGCTCCCTGCAGTCTCCCTGGCTCCCTGGGGAATGAGGTCACAGTGGTGACCTGTAGACCACCTGACTAGTGTGGCTGGCTGCCTGCTCAGGTGTTGTCCAGACATCACCGTGTAATCTCTGGCCTCTCCTTGGCTGTAGGTGTCAACACGTGTGACATCATCACCCTTTACATCTCTGCCATCAAGGCACTGCGAGTGCTGGACCCCTCCATGGTCATCCTAGAGGTGGCTTGTGAGCCTATCCGCCGCTACCTGAGGTGAGGGCTGTGCTGCCTGGGAGCCTTTTTTTTTTTTTAAGAAAAACAGATGGAGCCAGATGTGGTGGCACATCCCTGTAATCTCAGTATTTGGGAGGCTGAGACAGGAGGATCGCAGGTTCGCAGCCAGCCTCAGCAATTTAGCGAGGCCCTCGCTAAACAGGATCTCATTATGCTGTAATGAGATCCTGTTTCAAAAATAAAATAGGGTTAGCGGTGTAGGTCGAAGGTAGAATGCCCTGGGCTCAATCCCCAGTACCACAAAAAAAGAGAAAAAAAAAAAAGAGGAGCCGGGTATGGTGGCGCACGCTTGTAATCCCAGTACTTTGGGAGGCGGAGACCGGAGGATCTGGGTTCGCGGCCAGCCTCAGCTCTCTTTCTCTCTCTCTCTACTTAGTGAGGCCCTCCACAACTTCGTGAGACCCAGTTTCAAAATAAAGTATAAAAAATAGGGCCGGGGGTGTAGCGCGGAGGTAGAACGCCCCTGGGTTCAATCCCCAGTACTGCAAAAAAAAAAAAAAAAAGAGGAAAGACTCAGATGGGCCTGTCTTTGGTACATGCCAGTTGGAACTGGCCACAGAAGTGGAGTCAGGTGGTGCTGGCATGCCTGTATCAGGACTGGGTGCAGGTGGGTGGCAGGAGGTTCTGCGAGGGCCATGCACACCATGAGAGACAGCAGTGCTCTCTTTGCAGGACGCGGGAGGACACTGTGCGGCAGATTGTGGCTGGGCTGACAGGGGATTCAGACGGGACTGGAGACTTGGCTGTTGAGCTGTCCAAAACCGACCCAGCCAGCCTAGAGACTGGCCAGGACAGTGAGGATGACTCTGGCGAGCCCGAGGACTGGGTCCCTGATCCTGTGGATGCCGATCCAGGTCAGCTTGCCACTCTGGCCCATCCCAGGCCCCTCCTGGGCTTGTCTGGGGCCTGTTGGGCTCTGGTTCTGCATGTGTTGCTATCAGTGCTTGGCCACATCTAGAGCAGCCAGTGTCTCAGGCTTGAGGGGTCAGAGGTCGTGCCCTTGCTCAGCACCAGCTGGCTTGCCGTGTGCCCTGCACTGTCTGGTTGCTCCAGGTGTAAGAGGGTGTTTTGCCAGCCCTTGCTAGCCATTGACTCGTGGAGGAGCGGGTTCATGGGAGGCCTGTATACCCTGCTCCCAGCTGTGATTTGTCCTGGGTCTTGAGGGCTCATCAGGGTGGCAGGCCCCAGTCCCTTTTGTCTCTGACAGCTGTGGATCCCTGCCCTGCTCTTGTCCTGGCATGGTCAATATGTCTTCAATCTCGGAAGGAAAATCCAGGGTCCTTTGGTCTGCCCCTAAGCCCGGGTGGGGGATCAGGATTGTCCCTTTGGGGCAGGAGGACATGGGAAGCTGTGGATCCCAGCAGCTGACTCAGGACCCAGGCCCAGGTCTACAGAGAGGCACTGGGTTGCTGGACAGCAGTGTCCAGCAGGGGGCTCCGAGGTGTCACTGTGCTTGCTGAGGTACCAGTGGTGTGCCCTGTGCTGTGCCAGGGAAGTCGAGTTCCAAGCGCCGCTCCTCAGACATCATCAGCCTGCTGGTCAGCATCTATGGCAGCAAGGACCTCTTCATCAATGAGTATCGCTCGCTGCTGGCCGACCGCCTTCTGCACCAGTTCAGCTTCAGCCCTGAGCGGTGAGGCCTGCGAGGAGCCGTCCAACCTCCAGGGGGCGCTGCTGTCTACCTGGAGGGCTGCAAGGGCCCTGTCCCTGGGCTGGTTGAGCTGCACATCTGCCTCCCCTCCGCCTGGGTCTTCGAGCGGGTCTCCCAGCGGTGGGCTTGCCTGGGTTGGCTCTGCCTGCTGTGCTAGGTGGGGTGGGGGCATACCACAGCCTTTCCCAGAAGCTCTTCCTTCCAGGGAGATCCGCAACGTGGAGCTGCTGAAGCTGCGCTTCGGCGAGGCCCCCATGCACTTCTGTGAGGTCATGCTGAAGGTGGGTGTCCCGGCTCCCCACCCACCTGACCTGCCCCCCCAGCCCGGGCCGTGGTGAGACGCTTTCTCCTCCTCAGGACATGGCAGATTCCCGCCGCATCAATGCCAACATCCGCGAGGAGGACGAGAAGCGGCCTGTGGAGGAGCAGCCACCCTTCGGGGTCTATGCCGTCATCTTGTCCAGCGAGTTCTGGCCCCCCTTCAAGGATGAGAAGCTGGAAGTCCCAGAGGACATCAGGGCGGCCCTGGAGGTGTACTGCAAAAAGTACGAGAAGCTGAAGGTACGGCTGGGGGACTCTCAGCAGCTCCTACTTCACACTGTTGACCCCCGCTCTCCCTGTCCTGTCTCGGCCACCCCTGCAGCAGGGGTGTGGGCAGGCGCCATTCCCTCTGCCACATGTCTGGAGGCCTGGTGTGTGTGGGAGTGCTCACTCAGGCCCCACACGCTGGAGGGGAGTGTGTTGAACTACACTGTCTGCTCCTACTTTGTCGGGCCCCATAACCAGAGGAAGCCCCCCACCCCTGAGCTCCCACTCTTCTGCCTCTGACCCTCTAGTCTCCTAGCTGGGGTGCTGTGCATGGCTCCCAGGAGAGCCAGGGAGACCCTGTCAAGGCCGTTCAAGGTTGCATCCCTGCTGCAGGCATGCCTCTCAAGCAAGCGTGACTTCCACGATCCTGACTCTAATCTTCACCGTTTTATTTTCCTTGAAAGCTGTGTTTTGGGTCCCAGGAACACTCCAGGGCTAGGACTGTGTGATTATGCCTGGATCCCTGGGAGGCACAGGGCATGGCTGAGGAGGAGAGGGGACAGGCAGCAGGAGCGAGGGTAGAGAGGACCGTGGGTCTGAGGGTCACTGGCCGGTGGGGACAGCATGCCTGGAATGATAGGGTTGGCACATATGGCACGTGTTCCTCACAGCTGTGCCAGGAGTTGGAGTCCAGCTGAGAGGTACTGCCTCCTGTGCTCAAGGTCAGCCACATTGGGAGAGGAAGGATTTGGACATTTGTACAGGGCTCTGGGCCCAGGGAGATGCATGTTCCAGGCTGAGGGGTGTGGCCCAGAAAGACTCAGGCTGGGGAGAGCCGGGCACCCCAGCAGAGTGGGCAGAGGCTGTGAGAGGAGAGGGTCCTGGGACACAGGTGTTCAAGCAGCCGACCTGGGCCCCAGGAGGTGGGCCAGCCAGCAGCAACTGGGGCCTGAGGCACAGGCTGTTTCTCCACTGGCTGTGAGGAGGTGCTGGGTCTAGGCGTGTTTTCTCCTGCAAGTGAAAGACCTTGCCCTAGCTGGGTGTGTTGACGCACGCTTGTGATCCCAGTACTTGGGAGGTTGAGACAGGAGGATAATAGGTTCGTGGACAGCTTCAGCAATTTAGTGAGACCCTGTTTCAAAATAAAGAATAAAATAGGGTTGAGGGTGTAGCTCAGAGGTAGAATGCTCCTGGGTTCAATCCCCAGTACCACACACCAAAAAAAGGCCATGCCCTGCTTGCAGGCTGAGGAGCCTCGTCCCTGGGGTGAGCATTTCCTTTTAGAGGCAGACAGGGGACCCGGGCAGAGGGTCCTGGGTGGGGAAGTAGGGAGGGGATATGCTGGTGCTGGCGACAGCCGGCTGCCTCCCTGATACCTCGGCTCGGGATTCTGCAAGAGCCAGGTCTGTGTGTCCTCACTGGCCTGAGGTGGAAAGGTGGGCCGCTAGCTGCGCAGGGTGTCCTAACCCTAGCCCATGCAGGGGCAGTGTGTGTTTGTACAGTCGGCAAGCACCGCAGCCCACCAGTTCTGGGTTGAGGACATGTGGATGGCCTGTCCCATGTGCTCAGGGTCCTCTTTCCTTGTCCTTTCTGACTTCCCTGTTGGTGTGAGGCATCCATTGGTCCCCCACTGGGTCCTACCCTTGGGTCCCAGGCCCAGCTCAGCCACATCCTGTTGCTCAGGCCTGACATGCTGAGACAGCTACACTCCAGTGCCCTTTGTCTCAACTCCAGCTGGACAAGGGAGTGATCAGGAGGACCCCAGGGCCATGCTGAGAGTCAGGCCGTGGCCATCATGCCTCTGCCAGCCACCAGCAGCACTGCTGGCTGACAAGCTTGCTGGACTTGTGGGTGGAGCCCAGTGTTTGCACCTGTGCTGTTTGCTGTGTCTGTCACAAACCAGAGGACTTTGAGAACAGAAACATATTGGTGCACAGAGGTCACACGTCTACAGTCAAGGTGTGGCAGGGCTGTGCTCCCTCCTGTGGCTCTGGGGAGGACCCTTTCTGCCTCTTCAGCCACCAGTGGCCCCAGGAGATCCTGGGTGGATGTATTTCTCCCATGTCTCTCTGTCCAAATTCCCCTTTCTTTTTTTTTTTTGGTGGAGGGCTACAGGGGATTGAACCTAAGGCCTTGCCATGCTAGGCAAGTGCTATACCACTGAGCTATATCCCAGCCTTTTTCTTTTTTCTTTTTTTTTTTTTTTGTGGTACTGGGGATTGAACCCAGGGGAGTTCTACCTCTGAGCCACACTCCCAGCCCTATTTTATTTTTTTGTTTGAAACAAGGTCTCACTAGGTTGCTGAGAGTCTCACTGCATTGTCGAGTCTGTCCTTCAACCTGCAATCCTCCTGTCTCAGCCTCCCAAGTACTGGGATTACAAGCGTGTGCCACCATGCCCGGCCTCAGCCCTTTTTTAAAACTTTTTGAGATGGGTTCTTGCTAAGTTACCCAGGCTAGCCTCGAACTTGCGATCCTCCTGGAGCCTTAGCCTCCCAAGTCGCTGGTATTATAGGCATGTACCACACCTGTCTGGATTTATAAAGGCACTAGTCAGAGAGCTGGGCATGGAAGCATGCACCAGTAGTCCTAGTACTTGGGAGGCTGAGACAGGAGAACTGTAGGTTCGAGGAGAGCCTCAGCAGCTTCGGTCTTCAGTAATTTAGATCCTGTTTCAGAATAAATAAAATAGGGCTGGAGTTGTAGCTCAGAGGTAGAATATCCCTGGGTTCAATCTAATACCCCAAAAGTAAAGGCACTTGTCATATCAGATTAAGGACCCACTCTATTCCAGTATGTCCTCGTCTTAACTAATTGCGTGTTTAATGACCCTGTTTCCAAGTATGATCACATTTGGAGGGACTGGGAGTTAGAACTTTAACATATCTGTTTGGGGGGACACAATTCAACCCATGACAGTCTGTCCTATGGCCCCTAAAATTCATATCCTTCCCATGTGCAAAGTACATTTGATCCCAACATCTGTAAAAATCATAACCCTTCAGTGTCAACTCTTAAGTACAAAATCTTTTCTCAATATTTATACAAAGTCTCAGATCTCAGCATCTAAACCAGGTAGAGATGAGACCTGGGCATCTGATCCATCTGGGACAGGTTTCCTGTCCAGCTGTGAAACGGTGAAATCAGACAGGTTATCTGCTTCCAAAATACGATGGTGAGACAAGCCTTGGCCCTTCCCGTTCCCAAAGGGAGAAATTGGAAAGAAGAAAGGTCATGAGTCCCAGACAAGTCTGAAACCCAGCGAGGGAAATTTCATGACATTTTAAGGCCTGGTAATAATCCCCTTTGGCTCAGTGCTCTGCCCTCTTGGCCTGTCAGGCAGCCCCACCTGTCAGTGTGGCCTCTGTATCTGTGGCTGTGCCCTTTGTTGTTCTTTCCTTCTGTGCTGTCTCTGTCCCTTTCAGTCAGGCTGTTAGCATTTCTGCTGGTATAAAATTCCCAGAAACCAGCCAGGTATGGTGACGCATATCTATAATCCCAGTACTTGGGAGGCTGAGACAGGAGGATAGCAGGTTTGAGGCCAGCCTCAAGAATTTAGCGAGGCCCTCTACAACGTTCCTGTTTCTTTTTTTTTTTTTTTGCGGTACCGGGGATTGAACGCAGGGGCGTTCTACCTCCGTGCTACACCCCCAGCCCTATTTTTTATACTTTACTTTGAAACCGGGTCTCACGAAGTTGCGGAGGACCTCACTAAGTAGAGAGAGAGAGAGAGCTGAGGCTGGCCGCGAACCCAGATCCTCCGGTCCTTGCCTCCCAAAGTACTGGGATTACAAGTGTGTGTCACCATGCCCGGCATTAGTCCCTGTTTCAAAATAAAAAATAAAATAGGGCTGGGGCTGTAGCTCAGAGGTAGAATGCCTCTGGGTTCAATCCCCAGTACCACAAAAACAAACAAACAAAAAACCCACATAGGCTTCTCATGCAGTTTTCAGTCTCCAAGTCATCAGGCAAGAGGGTCCTCCACAGACCTCTTCTGGGTACCTCTTCATCTGCTCCAGATCAGACCCACCCTCTCTCCCTTCCTTCCATTGAACCCAGGGATGTTCTATTGCTGAGCTACACCCCCAGCCCTATTTTTTGATTTTTGAAAGAGGGTCTTACTAAGTTGCTGAGGGCCTTGCTAAATTGCTGAGGCTGACTTCAAAAATCTGTGATCCTCCAGTCTCAACCTCCCAAGTACTGGGATTACAGGCACGTGCCAGCAGGCCCAGCTTGCTCTAGGTTTCCACTGAGATGGTTGGTTGGACCCACCAGTCACAAGCCTCATCTCTTTAGCAAATGTTTGTCCAGCCATACCTGACCATGTGTGCAGAGCTACCTGGATAGGCTGAGCATTTTCCAAATCATCGAGGACTGCTTCCCCTTTGCTTGACAGTTCCTTCCTTTCCTCATGCATCTTACTACCAGCAACAAGGAAATAACCAGGCTGCGCCTTTTACGCACTGCTTAGAAGTCACCTCAGGTGTATATTGAAGCTCATCATTTGCAAGTCCAGCTTGCCATCAACAGTAGGACACAGCGTAGCCAGGTTTCCTGCCCTCTTTGCTCCACTTTCCAATAATATGTTCCTCAGCTCCATTTAATACCTCACCAGAAGCACTTTTTTAAACATTTTTTTATCTCAAGACAGGGTCCAGCACAGCCCAGGCTGATCCTTAGCCTCCTGAGTAGCTGGGATTACAGGCATGCACCTTGCCTGAAGCACCTTTTAATGCCCACATTTCTTTTTTTTTTTTTTTTTGGTGGTACTGGAGATTGAACCCAGGGGCATTCTACCTCCAGGCTACACCCCCAGCCCTATTTTCTATTCTTTATTTTGAAACCGGGTCTCACTAAGTTGCAGAGGGCATCACTAAGTAGCTGAGGCTGGCCGTGAACCTGGATCCTCCGGTCTCAGCCCCCCAAGTACTGGGATTACAAGCATGCACCACCATGCCTGGCTTTAATGCCCACATTTCTACTACCATTGTTTTTTTATTTGGTTTGGTTTGGTACTAGGAATTGAATCCAAGGGTGTTCTACATCCAAGCTACACCCCCAACCCCTTTTTTATTTTCCATTTTGAGACCCTCACTAAGTTGCTGAGGGTCTAAGTTGCTGAGGCTGGCCTTGAACCTGCAGTCCTCCTGTCTCAGCCTCAAGTACGGGATTACAGGCATGTGCCACTGCACCTGGCTAACATTCTGTTCTTGATTTATGTAATCTCTAAGACGACTGCAGCTCTTCTCTCCTTTTTTTTTTTTTTTTGTGTGTGTGGTATTTGGGATTGAACCCAGAGGCCTTCTACTTCCGAGCTACACCCTCAGACCTATTTTATTTTTTATTTTGAAACAGGGTCTCACTAAGTTGCGGAGGGCCTCACTAAGTTGCTGAGGCTGGCCACGAACCTGCAATCCTCCTGTCTCAGCCTTGCAAGTACTGGGATTACAAGCATGCGCCACCATGCCCAGCTCTTCTCTCCTTGAGCCTTCACCAGAATAATCCTGTCATCGTGTTTCTACCAGCTGTCTCCAAGGCAGTCCGGGCTTGGCCTTCATGCACCTCACCGTTCTCCTGTGCCCCAATTTTTTTTTTTTTTTTTTGCGGTACCGGGGATTGAACCCAGGGGGGCATTCTACATCCGTGCTACACCCCCAGCCCTATTTTTAATTCTTTATTTTGAAACAGGGTCTCACTAAGTTGCGGAGGGCCTCACTAAGTAGCTGAAGCTGGCCGCAAACCCGGATCCTCTGGTCTCAGCCTCCCAAGTACTGGGATTACAAGCATGCGCCACCACGCCCGGCTTAAACCTGTTCAATTCTTGTGACAGTGCCACAAACGGGGTGCTTTAAACAGAAATATATTGTCACAGTTCTGGAGACTAGAAGGCCAGTGGCAGGGCCACACTCCCTCTGGAGGGGTGTTCTTCCTCGCCTCCCCCCCCTTCTGGTGTCTGCACAGTCATTGATGCTACCTGGCTTGTGACTGCGCCACTGCAGGCTCTGCCTCCAGCTTCCTGTGCCACCTCTTATGTGTCTGTGTTGTACCTCGTCCTCCTTTTCAAGGACATCAGTTGCATTGGAGTAGGGTCACCCTGCTTCAGTGTGCAAATCTTCTTTGGGCGTGCAGTTTAACCAGTGGGCCCTGTTCTGTCATGGTGGCTGAGGATCTGGGACACGGAAGCCAGTCCTCTCCCCTTGCTGCTGACCACCTGCCTGCCAGGAGTGGCAGCTGTGCAGGCAGGTCCAGGAGCCCCTTCCTCACAGGTGCCAGGTAGCGTGGCCCATGGGCCTGAGCCTCGTTCAGTGGTCCGGTCAGGACCCACTGGGCTGTCTGTGCTGACCCTATCCTCAGGCGATGCGGACCCTCAGCTGGAAGCATACCCTGGGCCTGGTGACCATGGACGTGGAGCTGGCCGACCGCACCCTGTCTGTGGCAGTGACCCCTGTGCAGGCAGTGATCTTGCTGTACTTCCAGGACCAAGGTGAGCCCACAGGCCCAAGATCTATTCAGTTCTTGCTCTAACAGTGTCCCAAACTGGCTGCTTTAAACAGCAGAAATCTATTGTCATAGTTCTGGCCCTAGCTGGTCTGCTGTGGTCCTGCTGCCCTGGCAGGCACTGCTCCCCAGTGAAGGCAGGATTTGGGGTAGCCCCTTCCCTTTCCCAAGGGCCCAGGCAGGACAGCGGGTCCTGCCCACCTCTAGGCGGCCAGGCTGGGCAGGGAGGCGCAGCCTCTGACCCCATGGCTCTGCACACAGCCAGCTGGACCCTGGAGGAGCTGAGCAAGGTGGTGAAGATGCCCGTGGCTCTGCTGCGGCGGCGCATGTCGGTGTGGCTGCAGCAAGGCGTGCTGCGGGAGGAGCCTCCCGGCACCTTCTCTGTCATCGAGGAGGAGCGGCCTCAGGACCGTGACAACATGGTGCTCATCGACAGCGATGATGAGAGTGACTCGGGCATGGCCTCCCAGGCCGACCAGAAGGAGGAGGAGCTGCTGGTGCGTGGGCTACGGGGGGTGGGGGGCAGTCCCCGTGGATAGCCAGACTGACCGCCTGCTGCTGTCCCCAGCTCTTCTGGACATACATCCAGGCCATGCTGACCAACCTGGAGAGCCTCTCGCTGGAGCGCATCTATAGCATGCTCCGCATGTTCGTGATGACCGGCCCCGCGCTGGCCGAGATCGACCTGCAGGAGCTCCAGGGATACCTGCAGAAGAAGGTGCGTGACCAGCAGCTCATCTACTCTGCTGGAGTCTACCGCCTACCCAAGAGCTGCAGCTGATGCCACCTGCCCGCCTCCCTGGTCATCCCCCACCTGAGTGAGACCCCAGGAAGGACAGCCCTGGGGTGCCCCTTCCGTCCCCATGCCCATGCCCAGCCTCTTCCAGCCTCTTCCATCCTCACACCCCTGCCCAGCCCTCATTAAAGAGTGCACATTAAAGTAAGTCAGTTCTTTAAACTTCTGTGTCCTGGTGGCTTTGTGGACCCCATGGACATGTCCCATTTCTCCCTCTAGACTGGCCACTCCACCTCGGCACTGTAGGACCTGGGTCCCCGCAGCAGGGGAGGGGCCACCCAAGCAGCTGGGCCCACTCAAGCCTGCATGTCTGTGTTTGGGCTCTAAATCACCTGAAGGCGTCCCGAGCAACCGGCCCGAGAACTCACATCAGGGGCCTGCGGCTCTGGCAGAAGCAAGCCAGGGGTGGCTGCCTGGGAGCCCCCTGGGCTGCGTTCCTGCCACACCTCCAGCCTCCCTACTGGTCTGGCTTTGAAAGGAGCCCTTGGGCCTCCCCACTCTGCAGACCCTGTCTGCCCATGCCAGGCTAGGGTGTCATTGGGACATGGGAAGTAATCAAAACCTCTGAGCCTTGGGGGTGACCTCCAGAGCCAAGAACTCTGCATGCCAGCAATTAAAGGCTGCTCAAGGACATGCCCTGGTGGCCCGAGACTGGCCATTTCTCTACCTGTCCCTCGCTAGGGCGGGGCAGCCACTGCCTGGGGCTCATGAGCCAGTGCAAGGGGAGGGCCCAAGCTAGCCCTCCCCTTGCCCTGCTTTCAGGGTCCAGCCACCCTTGGCAGGCTTTGTCCAAGAGGCCAGGTGGGGAGAGGGCCCAGCACTGCTCTCCTGAGCCCACCTGAGATGCTTCACCGCAGGGCTGATTCTGGCAGCCCTTGCCCCTGTCCCAGAGCTGCTGTTTCCAGGCAGGAAGTTCTCTGGCCCGAGGTGCTGTCCTTGTGCGGGACAAAGGCCCTTTGGAACCATTGCCTCCCTGAGCTGCTTCGCCCAGGGTGCATTCTCAGACCATGAGCCACACCCAGCTTCAGCTGCTGCCACTGCCCCCAAGGCCTTCCTGGTCCCCTCCTGTCCACAGTCCTGGGCTGCAGAGCTCCCCCCCCACACACACACACACTACTCCAGCTCTTGCCGGCTCTGCACTGGGGTCCTGAATGGCAGTCCCCATCAAGGGTTTCTCCCCAACCTTCTTACTCTAGAGCATTCTGCCTGCCACGGGTTGGGAGGAAAGGGCACAGACTCGGCACAGAGCCCCAGCAGTTGTCTGAGGATACCCACACGTCTCAGGGACTTCTTTACAGTGCAGCTAGTTTGTTCTCTCAGATTCCACCCACTCAACCCCAAGGCTGTCCCTGTGCTCTTGTCACTACAAGAGGGACCCCTCTGAGCTCTGGTGGGAGCAGGCTTGCAGGCTCCAGCACCCACCATTCCCCACAAGGCAGCCCTGCCCGGATTCTGCTGTCCATGACCACCACTTGGGCCTGGATGGGGTGTGCCTTTGTCCTCACCAGGATGCAAACCTGCTGGGCTGGCTTGGCAGGGTGGCAGTGCCAGTCCAGGTCTTAGGCACACCTGCCTTGTGTTCCTTTGGACTCAATTTCTGGATGTGTCCTACAGCCCAGGGAGTGTCAGGTCATGGCGTCAATCAACAAACACAAGGCTGTGCCAGGACCTGCTGGCCTGTCCCCTGAGACCCCAGCAGGAAGACACCTGTGTCTGCAGTCACAACGGTCCCTGGTGACTAGAGCAGCTGGGGTCAGGCTGTTCCCTTCCCCCCTGGTTGGCAGGAGGCCCAGCCCTGGTCAGTCACAGGGCCGGCATTTCCTCTTGCTGCCTTGCGGTTTTCTTGGCAGGTCCTTAGGGGAGGAGAGGAGGCAGCAGGGCGGGGCTGCCCACATCCCACCCAGGAACAGCAGGTTCAGGGGGGAGGGGAGGTTAACCCTGATGGTGCAGGCCCACAGGCAACCGCTGCCTGGTCTGCAGAGGGAACGGACCTTGGGGCAGCAGGATCTACCTTTAGAACACATTTAGACCAGAGCCTCGGACAGCACCAGCAATCATTTCTGAGCCACCCACTCCCAGAGCATGGCCTGGGGTCCTGCTCAGGCAGATGTAGTCAGTGCCCTCCCTGTCTCTCCTGAGTGATTAGGGATCCCTTGGGAGTGCCAGCAGCCCTCTGGATCTAGAATTCCTGGCAGTGTGGGCCTAACCCTCTCTGAAGCAGCCAAAGAGGGCAGGTGAACACATGTTCACCCACTCCTGCCCTCCTTGGTACCTTCTTGTGGGGCAGGGGTATGCAGTCAGCTGGAGTCATACCCCCTTCTAAACCCTGCAGCCCTTATGTTGAGAGAGGGAATCTAGGACACTGTCCCCCATGTCAGAAGCCAATGTACAGGCCTTGCCCCCTCTGCTATGAAGCTCTGTCCATATCCCCCCCCCTCCCAGGTCCCAGCCCCACCATTGCCTGTCTGGGATCTGGCCAAGGCTCCCAGGCCCCTGTCCACCCTCCCTGCCCCATCCCAGTGCTGCCTACCCAGGACTCCTCGAATCCTGCCTCCCAAGAGTGAGCAAAGCTCCAACTGACCCAGCTGCTCTGAGGCCCTGCCCCCACCCTCCCTGCCTCACAGCCCCACTGTGAGGTCAGCGCCTTCTGACAAGTTCCGTCCACAGGTGTGCAGTGGGGCTGGGGGTTGGACATGGCCCCCTGTCCCCAACCTTACTCCTGCCTGGCTGGCAGCCCCCTGAGCCTGATATGTTTGTCCCTTTTGCTCATCCCTGCTGCAGGTGCCTCCTCCACCCCGGCTCCCTGCCAGAGCCCCTCCTTTTGCAGGCAGGGCCAGCCTGCTGCTGTCCTTCTGGTGGCCCGGGTGGGGTCGGGCCTGGAAGGGCTCTGCAGGCAGGTGACTGCCCTGGCCTCGTGGCCCTGTCTCTGCAGCGGGAACCTACTGTGAATGCAGCCTCGGCCTCAGCCGCGAAGCCCTCATCGCCCTCATCGTGGTGCTGGCGGGCGTCAGTGCCAGCTGCTTCTGCGCCCTCGTCATCGTGGCCATTGGCATCTTGCGAGCTAAGGGGTGCGTGAGCCCCAGGGCTGGGAGCAGTGGAAGTGAGGCCATGCTACTGGCCCGGGGCCCTTGGTCATGCCTTGAGGGTCTCTGGCCCTGGGTGGGCTGTCATGAGGAGGGTGTGCATGGGCGCGGGGCGGAGGCAGCACTGCTCCAGAGTCACACCTACCTTCATTCCCTCAGCGAAACATGCCCAGAAAACGGGGACAACAGGTGAGTGCATGCAAGGGGGAGGGCCCAGAGGGTGAGCCGTGTCCCCTCCCTGCCCCTCACTGGAAGTGCAGTTCCCAGGGGTTGGCCTGCCCAGGGTGGCCAAGGTGCTCCAGCCCCTGCTGACCCAATCCACCTTGTGCAGGGTGGTGGGGCACTTTGGGGTCCAGGAAGATAGAATGGACCTGCACGCAGTGCAAGTGGAGTCTCACCTCGTGGACTCCGAACTGGAGGGCTCCATGATGCCGCCCCTGGAGGACCAGAGCCTCATGACCATCCCCATGGAGGCTCCTCTAGAGGAGCCACCCCCACCCCCACCCCCCGAGTAGGTTGGAGGGCCTCTGGGCAGGGGAATTAAACAGTATTTAGTTATTGGGTGATGTCCTCCTTGCATCCCTCCAGGATGTGTGTGTGTGCATGAGTCAAGAAGGGCCCCCCCCCAGGACAGGGAACTATACCCAAGGTGGTTTCACCTCCCCACACAGTTTCCAACCCAGCTCCTCCCTGCAGCTTCCCCCACGAAGTCTCCAAGTCGCTCCCCAACCCCACCCTACCCCTGGAAAACGCCTAAGCTGCGCCAAGGGAGATGCCCCCTCCGCTCACACTGTTCGGTTGAAGCTGCAAGGAGTAGGGGGCACCCAGTTTCCTTCTCCACCACCTCCCCTGCTTCCATGTGTAGCCCCCCCCCAAGGACTGTACCCAGAGCTCCAGCCCCATCGTGTGCTCCTGCCTGCCCACTTATCCTCCACAGGGAAGGGACCGTCTCATTCTCGATGTGGGGTCCCTTTGCTGAGTCAGAGTGGAGCCAAGACCGTGTGTGGAGCAGGGCATGCTGGGTTGCATTCTGTGTGGATTCGGCAAGTTTGGTGGGTGCAGGTGGGAGTGGTCCTGCCGCTTAGGCCACAGCAGGGAGTCGGGTGGTCTCATGAGTGTCGCAACAGGCGCGGAGCCAAGAGCCCGGAGCTCTGGGACAGGTGGCTGGCAGTGCTGGGCGTTGGCTGTGTGCCTGGCCCCCGCCCCAGGCGCGGGACCAGCCGAAGGACAGGAACTGCCTGCGCTCCTGCCGGACAGTTAACATTTGTGCAGGCGCCACAGGGACAAGCTCCGGTGACCGGGACGCCAGGGCTCAGAAGGCGTACAGACAGCAGGGCCCCCGCCTGGGGTCTCGGAGCTGCCCCCATGCGGAGACCCTCCTTTTTCCCGCGGCCTCAGCCGCTGCTGTTGCAGCCGCTGCTGCTGCTGCTGCTGCCACTGCGGCCAGTCTGGGCCCAGACACCCACCGGGGCCACCCCCTCGGGGTTCGCAGGCGCCCCGCGCTGCCCCGAGGCGTGCGAGTGCGCGCCGGGCGGCCAGGCAAACTGCTCGGCACTCGCGCTGGCCGCAGTGCCGGCGGGCCTGAGCCTGCGTGTGCGCACGCTGCTCCTGGACCACAACCGCGTTCGCACGCTGCCGCCCGGCGCTTTCGCGGGCGCCGGCGCGATGCTCGGTCTGGACCTGCGAGACAACGGGCTGCGCTCGGTGCACGCGCGGGCTTTCTGGGGCCTGAGCACGCTACAGCGGCTGGACCTGAGCGCCAACGAGTTGGAAGCGCTGGCGCCTGGCACTTTCACGCCGCTGCGCGCGCTGCGTTCCCTCTCGCTGGCCGACAACCGGCTGGCAATCCTGGAGCCTGCGGCGCTGGGCGCGCTCCCACTGCTGCGTGCGCTCAGCCTGCAGGACAACGCGCTGTCGGCTCTCGCGCCTGGTGTGCTGGCCGGCCTGCCCGCCCTCGACGCGCTGCGCCTGCGTGGCAACCCTTGGGCTTGCGGCTGTGCGCTGCGTCCGCTCTGCGCCTGGCTGCGCCGGCACCCGTGGCCTGCGTCAGGTGAGCCGTCGGGGGTGCAGGTCCGATTGTGCCAGGCGAGGCTGCAGCTGCCGCCGCCACCTGACGCCGCGCATGTGTCTCGCAGAAGCCGAAACCCTGCTCTGCGTGTCGCCAGGGCGCCAGACACTCAGACCCCTGACCGCCTTTCCCGAGGCAGCCTTCAGACACTGCGGGCAGCCTCTCGCCGCGCGGGACCTGGCAGTGATCTACGTGCTTGGACCGGTCTCCTTCCTCGCCAGCCTGGCCACCTGCCTGGCGCTAGGCTCGGTGCTCACGGCCTGCCAAGCGCGCCGCCGGCGCTGCTCCGCTGCCCGCCGCCCACCGCGGAGACCGCCGGATCCCCACCCCGCCGATCCCGCTTCCCCCGCGGACCCTGGGAACCCCGCCCCGGCCCACGCCTGAGCGCGCTGTGGCTGCCCGGGGAGCTCCCTCACTGCCCGGTGCCCTTGAACCCCCGACCCTTGTCCTCCCTCACAGTCCTTGCGGGCGTCAACAGGCGATACAGACCGAAAATCTTGTGACATTGCTTTAACATCACCACTGCACACGGCGGAGGAGGGAGGGTGAGCACGGGCCCCTGGGGCAGAGGGGCAGCGCGCGGCTGTGGCTGTGCACGGGCCACACGGGGAAGGCACGCACTCAGACACTGGAAGGGTCCTGTACAAGGTGTCAGGCGGGTGACACACCAGAAGCGAAGGGGAGGGTGGGCGGGTGGCGCTCCCCGGTGCCCAAGGTGCGGGGCAGGGTTGAAGACAGTCCGAGCCAGTGTCTGGGGAAGCCCACCGTGGGCTGCAGGCGAAGAGAAGGCTCAGCCCTCTCAAAGTCTGAAGGAGGCCGGAGGCAGCGGGGAGCCCCTGGGAGGCGCTGCCTGGGGGGGCGGGGTCAGGGACAACGGTGGAGAAGGGCAGGGCCAGCCCAGCGAATGGGGTGGGTGGGGGAAGGGGCGTGGGTGGGAGGTGCAGCAAGAAGAGAGGAGTGGAGCTCACGCCCAGAGAGTAGGCGCTGGAGGAGGAGCGACCCAGGCAGCTGGGGCCATGGGCCCCCACTGCGGCTCAGGGTGGTGGCTGGGGAAAGGATGTGGCTGCCATCTCTGCTCCAAACCCCTCTGCCTGGGGCCACTTAGGCCCCTCGCCCCAATGCTCAGAGACCCCAGGGCAGATCCCTGCCTCTGCCGGGGCGCCCTGTGGCCCTGCCCAGCCGGCTCAGCTCGGCCTGTCCTCAGCCGCTCCAGTCCGCACCTTGGTCCAGCAGGGGCTGCCCGCCAGGCAGCAGGGCGGGCGGACGGACGGGAGGCCCAGGGTGGGCAGTCTCTGGGGCGGGTGGGTCCCTCAGGCCTTCCCGAGCAGCAGGACGCATCAGTGTCCTTGGCCGGGCTAACTGGGCAGGTGGGCGCCTCCGGGGGCCTCACACCACGGTGCTGACCGAGGGATCTGAGAGGTTGAGCGGGCCCGTGATATCAGTGGGATGGTACTGCTGCAAAATAGAAATACACAGACAAGGCGGCCCGTTAGCCCTGATGCCGGGGACACGCGCGGGGCCGGGACAGGGTGGACCGGCCAGCCGGCCGACCGGCGGGCGGGCAGGCGCGGCCTGGGGGAGGCTGGGGGTGCTCCTCCCCCGACCCCGTCGTGCTCCGGGGCTCTGCGTGGGCCGGGCCGCTGTCCCGTGCGTCTGTCTGTCTGTCTGCGGGGGAGGGGCAGAGGAGGGCGGGCGGGGCGTCTCAGCTCTCCCTATGACGGGAACACAGCTGCAGCTGGCCCTCCTCCCTCTCAATAGCGCGTCGCGGCAGCACTGTGTCTTTTTGGTTTTGCAAAGCGCCGCGTCCACCCCCGGTGCTCTATAAATAAGAACCAACAATCAATACCCGCCGGCCCGCGGCCGCCAGGGATCCCAGCCCTGAGCGCCCAGTGCCGCCCTGGCCCGGACGGCCACAGGACAGGGGCAGAGGATCTCAGCAGCGGGACCGACCCCACCCCGCCCACAGGAGCCCCCACCCAGACCTCCCTCTGAACAGGTGCCCAGCCCCAGAGACAGGGTGGAAGCTGGGCTGCCCGCCCCCGCCCAGACCCCAGTGGCAGCGCCCTTGGTCAACACTGCAGGGCGGAGCCAGCCCCAGATGCCACCTGGCCCCGGAGGAGGTCCCTGGTGCCCAGGAAGCCTTGGGTGAGGATTCCACGGAGCACGTCCCCAGAAGGGCACCGTGCAGGTCTCTGAGCTGCACCTGGGCCAGCTCCAGGCGGGGCCCTGGGACTTGTGCCACCCTCTGAAAGTAGCCCATCACTCGCATGACTCTCGTGCTTCCCCTGCCCCCCCCACCTTGCCCCCAAAGCACTGTTTCTCCTGTCTACCAGGAGACATCCTCCCCCCTCCTCCCTGGACTGCCCCAACCAGAAGTCCCCTGGGGGCCTGCTCTCCCTCCCACTTCCCTGTGCCCCCTGGTGAGCCTGGCTCAGCCCTTCAGCATAGGGCCTGCCTGCTTTCCTGGCCTGGGCAGCCCTGGGGTTGTGCTTCTGCCCCTCCTGGAGCCTTCAGTTGCTCCAGCCCTCAGACCCTCACCCTCCACTCCTCCTCCTCCCTGTGCCTAGCCCTGCCCTCAAGGAGCTGAGCAGCTGGGCTTCATGGGCCCTCTTGGGGCACCCTGATGGCTTCATCCTGGGACTTGGGTTGCTCTGTGCCAAATCCTGTCTGTGCCCTGGAGGTCTACCCCCCTTCCTGTGCATTGGGGGAGGGGGGTGGCTGCAAATTCCAATTCCTCTCTGGGGCAAAAGCCCCTGTGGGGTCATGCTGCCACAGGCAGAGGGCCTTCCTGTGGGCTGGGGTCAGATTAACTCCTGGACTGCAGGGTGGCTGCTGGGCTGAGGTCTAGGCTGGCTTTCTGGGCTGCCTCTAGCAAGACTGGGTCCCTTTTGGGAGCCTTTGTTCTGAGTGTGCATTTCCAGTACAGCATCAATCTGCCCAAGGTGGGACACTGGGGTTCTGGTTCTGACAGTGGCCCTATGGAGTGCCTGGGAGCCAGAGCAGAGACACCTGTCAGCCTCCCCTTCCAGAGCCTCCATCTGGGAACCTCAGTGTCGCCCCGAGCTCTGCAGGCCAGGGCAACCCCTACCTGCTCTCAGACCCTCCGGGGGCTGCCGCCACACCAGCAGTGCCCTGCTCAGCCTGGGGTGGAACCATCCCCTCTGTTCCTACCCCATTCCCCACCTGATGTCCCCTGTAGCCGGGGGCCAGTTCCAACACCAGGCCCCAGCCGTCCACCCAGATGGACCCAGGCCCGGCCCCCAGCCCCGGCCCACACAGAGACCACATGGAGGATGCAACACGCATGGCTCTGGTGAGACAGGTGAGACAGGTGTCTGGGGGGCGGGGCCAGTGGCCAGACAGACGGACGGGATGGGACATCAATGCCACCCCCTCCAGGGCCACTGCAGGGCAGGAGTGAGGGCAGCAGGCCCCTCTGATGGAGGCAAGAAAAGCAGGACATCACAGAGAAGTGGTGTGGCCTCCTGGCGGGGGCCACCTGGGACAGGCCACTCTGGGCTCCAGGGCTGGACACACCCTGGAGAGGTGGTGAGGCTGACTGACTGACCGATGACATGAGACGGCTTCCAGATGGTGTGCAGGTCATGGCAAGGGGGAGAGGGGTGGGCAGACTAACGTGGAGACACACGGGGAAAGCCAAGGACCAGCGAGGGCTGGGAGAGGCCTGGAGAGTCCCAGAGGACAGGGCCAGTGTGTGGGGCAGAGGGCTGACTCACGGTGGGGGGCTGACTGGGGCAGAGGCACAGATGGCCGGGGGTCAGAGGTGGGGCAGAGGTGGGATGGTAAGGGAGAGGGAGACAGACATGGGGGGCGAGGGAGGAGTCAGAGACGCGGGACTGGGGTGCTCTCCCCCTTACCGTGTCTTTGGAGGACCTACGTCTCTTGAAGCTGGAGGCCAGGGTGGAGGTGATAGCCCTAAATGTGGCTTTCTTTTTAGGGTCGGGCTCTGCTCTACCACTCTTTCTATCCTAAAATGAATATGTATAAGTGATTAGATGGCTAAGGGTGGCGGCCACACCTGCCCTTGCCTGCTTCTTGGGGGGCCGCTGCCCGGCCTGGCCGGCCACTTGGGCCCTCGCTCCTGCCTGCCTCCCTGTGCTGGACAGACAGAACGGCAGCCGGTCTTTCAAGGGTGGCCTCTTCTCCTGCCCCAGGCCTGACTTTGCTTGTGCTGGGGCTGGGCCTGGGGGTCCCAGCTGGCTCTCTTCCTGGGAGGTCCATGGCTCCTGGGTGGCCCTGGTTTACAGGCCTCCTGAGGAGGAGGAGCCCTCTGAGGATTGGAGGAGGTGCCCCCTCGGGCTATGCCAGGCCTTCTGTGCCGAGGCTGCTGACCCCATGGGGCACGCGTCAAGACTGAGGAAGGGGCCGAGGGGCCCAAGGCGGGTGTCGAGATGGAATTGGAGTGGTAGACAGAGGCAGCTTCCAGGATGCTGCCCCGAGTCTGATGGCCAGTGTGTCCCTGTGCCCACCAGCAAGAGCAGTGTCCAGGTCCCCAGGGGACCTGTAGGGCCAAGAGCAAGAGCAGGCAGATGAGAGGTGGGGGGCTCCAGCTGCCCCATCCCCCACAGCCCGTCAGCTTCACCTCAGGACACTGCTCCAGGAAGGTACCCAGAGAAAGAGAAGAGATGAGTGAACCAGAACGTGACCATGGGCCCCGCGGCCCACCCTGTCCCCGTTCCCAGGGGGCTGTGGCATTCCTGCATGCAGCCTTGCCCCTGCTGGCAGCAAGTCCCCATGGATTTGGCCTGGGATGCCAGGAGGGGGTGAGCCAGCCCCATTCGGATTGGAGTCACCGAGCAGAAGGACACAGAGGGAAAGGGGGTCCCCGAAGGGTGCCGGGGGGCTCGGGCGACGGAGGGCCAAATGCATCTTGGACTCACGTGCTACACGCAGGTGGGCCCTGTCTTACCCTGCCTGTTTGCCTTCCTATGGGATGGGTGCTGGCAGGTGACTCTGGAGACAGAGGGGCCAGGTGGAGGCTTGGAGCAGGGTGCCTGGCCTCCCTTGGCCAGCTTGGCAGTGGGTGGCCTCCTGCGGTGGCCCCTGCCAGTGCTGCCCCTGTGCCCTGGGAGCACTCACCACGGCCCCTGGCCATGGCTCCTAGCTCCAGTCCTGCCCACTGGAGCCAGAGCCAGCGCCACGGCCTTCAGGGATGGAGGAGGGCCATGGCCAGGCCGGGCCCTGGGCGCCAGGCCTCGGAGGGTGGCCTGCCCTACCTGCAGGTTCTTCCTCCACACGTTCACTGCTGCGAAGGCCAGCTGCATCTGCTTCCGCCTGGCATCCTTATGCCGCTTGTAGGCGATCTCAATGAAAATCAGAAAGATCCCGGCCACGATGCCGCCAGCCACCAGCATGAAGACACCTGCGCCCAGAACCCAGAGCCTCAGCTGCGGGCTTGGGAGACCACACCCCATGGAGAACGCTCCAGCCGAGGAGGGGAACGGGATGCCCACCTGCCATGTTCTCGAAAGTGAGGGTTGCAGGGGCGTTGCTGCGCGAGTCGCATTCCTGGTATCGAACCCACGTCTTGTCCAGGTCTTCCATGAAGCCATTCTCATGGGACCTGGGACGCCAGCAAGCCAGCTTGTGAGCCGGGGTGGGGCCCGCGGCGGGGCGGGGCCTGGGGTGGGCGGGGCCCTGGGTGGGCGGTGCTCGGATTGGGCGAGGCCTACAGTGGGTGCTGAGTGGAGTGGGCAGTGCCGGGCCTGGGGTGGGCGGAGTCAGCGGCTGCCTCGTGCGGCTGGGCACTGGGGCGGGGCTCCAGCTCCGGTGGGAGGCTCCTGGAGAGGGCTGGAGAGGGGAGGGGAGGCCGCAGGGGCGTGGGCCGACTCACTTGAGGATGGACAGGGAAACGTTCTGCTTCCAGGGGCTGTCCTTGCGCATGCCGATGCCGAACCCTGAGCGGAAGAACAGCTCGCCTGTGGTCACCAGGTCACATTTCTGCGACGCCTCGAACTCCAGCACCGCCGAGTCCCAGATGAAGGCATGCAGCTTGCTGTCGGCAGAGGCGGGGTCACGGGAGCCCTGCCAGGGCGCGCGCCCTCGTCCTGCCAGCCCAGGCGCTCTCCTGGCTCACTTCCCCTCTGCCTCCGCCCTCACAGCCTGCCTGCCCGGCCAGGTCGCTCACTTGTCCCGCACGGCCTGGATGGCCTCGGCGGCGCTCTCGTAGTTGTGTTTCTCCATGTGCCGGTACATGGTGCTCAACTCCACCTGCCGCCGGAAGTAGATATCCACCGAGCTCTGCTTCACCGTAGCATAGATGAACTTGTCCGAGGGGTTCCTTAGCTGCAGGGGCAGAGGGCGGGGCTCAGGGCTGCTCCCCAGGCTCCACCCGCGACAGACCCCCCAACCGCAACCCCCCCAGCCCCCAGCCGCTGGTCCTCACCCGCGGGTCGTTGATCCCTGTGATGCGCTCCTCCGGCCGGTCCAGCACCAGGAAGGCCGCCAAGTTGGCGGTATAGGAGGCGACGATGATCATGGCAAAGCCGGCCCACACCATGCCCAGGATGCGCGCCGAGAAGCTTCGGGGGGCGCCTGTGGGCGAAGGCTCACATCAGCTCCGGAAGGGGAGGGACAGAGCCGGGCAGGGCCTGGGCACAGCCTCACCTTCCCCAATGCCGGAGTTGAGCAGGACGCCCCAGGAGAACCACATGGCAGAGGACAGGGTCAGCGCATCCTCCTCCTCTTCTTCGCTATTCACTTTGAACCGGCCAAAGGGGCTGCAGGGTGCAAAGGGCAGGCAGGCGGGAGAGAGGGCGGGAGAGGCGGCCCTGTCCCGCCCCTGCCCGGCTCCGCCCACCCCACAGATGGAGGTGTCCAGGCCCCGCGTGGCGCTCACCTGAAGCGGTCCAGCAGGTATAGCATCACAGCCACCACGTGTACCGACAGCCCCACCAGCAGCCACAGTGTGCTCTGAAAGGGCTGCATGAACGAGTCCAGCGTGCTCCGGGGGATCTCCTGCAGGTGGTCAGGGGGTCAGCGCCGTCCGGGCCCCCAGGACCCCAGCCCACCCCCATCCGGGTCCTGCCCACCTTCTTAACCAGAATGGTCAGGCCCTGGTACTTGAAGGGCTTGGAGAATTCGATGTACTGCGCGCGCTCGTTGTTGATGGTCAGCGGCGCCACGATCATGTCCGCCTGCCCACTGAGCAGCTCTCCCATCATCCCGTTCCACTCCTTCTTGTTGCTGTTGTTCACCTATGGGGCGACAGAACACGTGTGGCTGTGGACAGGATCAACGCAGCTTCTGTGACAGGACAGGTCTAGTGACCCTAGTACTTCACAAAGGAGGAGGGTCTACCGCTCCAGACCCCGTCCAGCTCACAGGCCCCGCCCCAGCCCTCAGGCCCTTCCCACTAAAGCTAGGCTCAAGCCTGCAGGCCATGCCCACTCCAGGCCCACCCAGCCTAAGTCCCCTCCCACTCCAGGCCACGCCCCTCCGGCCATACCCGCTCTTGCGTGCCGAATTTGCCGTCTGCAACCAGGTGCACTTCGTAGGTGAAGTTCATGGTTCGTGCCAGTTTGATGAGCAGGTCAATGCAGAAGCCATAGCAGCACTGAGGCACCGTGTGGCGCGCTGGGGGTGGGGGTTGAGAGTGGTCACCGCGGGCTGCGGGCTCCTGGCTCCACTGCCCGTGCCCCTTCCCGCCTGGCCCAGCACTCACGACTGCCCGGCGACGTGTCGTTGGGCCCAGTGCAGATCACCTTCTTCACCGGGTCGCCGTTGACCGTGAACTCCTCCTTGCACGTCCCATCGCTCAGCGTGGGCTTGACATACACGAAGGGCTCCTGGTGGATCGTCACGATCTAGGGGAAGGGAACCCCGACCTGGATCACCGTCCCCCTGCTGCACCCAGGCACTGGCCTCTTCTCAGTGCACAACACCCCCTTCCGTACCGTTGGGGGTCAGTGCGCATCCTCCCCCCAGCGCTAGCACCGTCTGCCACTGCCCTGCCCAGGCTCCCTGGACCTCCCACAGACTCAGCACAAGGCGTCCTGAAACATTTCCCTTCTCCTGGTCCTTGGTCCTTGGGTCCTGGCTTACACATCACTCCCTCCAACAGAGCATCCTGTGGGGACGTCCAGTGTGTGCTGGGCATCTGCTCTGGCCTCTCAGGAAGGACAAACTCCCCATTCCAGCCAGAGCCCACCCACCTCACTGAACCAAGAGGACAGGGGCATGTTCCCCAAGGAGATCCACAGGGGCCATCTGTCTCTCTTTCAGCTGTCCCTGGCCTTTCCTGGCCCTGTCTGTCTCAGGTCCACAGGCTCTGGCACGAAGCCTTCAGTCTTCCCCCCTCCTTCTGTCTCTTCCTTTCTCCCTTGCTGGTGTGTGTGTGTGTGTGTGTGTGTGTGTGTGTGTGTGTGTGCACGTGCATGTGTGTGTGTGTTTGTGTGTGTGTGTATGTGTGTGCGTGCTGGGAATTGAGCCCAGGGACCTTCTACCTCCAAGCTACAACCCCAGCCCTTTTTAAAATTTTTTGTTTTGAAATAGGGTTTCACTAAATTGCTGAGACTGGCCTCAAACCTGTGATCCTCCAGTCTTCTAGGTACTGGGATTACGGGTGTGCACCACCATGCCTGGCATTCCTCAGCCTTTTTTATTTTGAAACAGGGTCTCACTAAAATTGCCAAAGGTCTAGTTAAATTCCTGAGACTGGCCTCGAACCTGTGACCCTCCTGGCTCAGCCTCCTAAATACTGGGATTATAGATGTGTACCATTATACCCTCCTCCTCCTCCTCTTCCTCCTTCTCCTCCTCCTGTTCTTCTTCTCCCCCCCCCCCTTTTTCTTCTCCTTCCTTTCTTCTTTCCTTCCTTTCTGTGATCCTGGGGTTGAACCCAGGGGCATTCTACCTCTGAGTTACACCCCCCAACCCTAATTTTTAAGTTTTTTATGTGGAAACAGATTCTTGCTAAGTTGCTATAAGAGCCCTGCTAAATTGTCGATGCTGTCCTCAAACCTGCAATCCTCCTGTCTCAGCCTCCCAAGTACTGGGATTACAGGCAGCATGTGCCACCATGCCCAGTGTCTTGTCTCTCTCTCTCTCTCTCTCTCTTTTTTTTGTGGCACTGGGGATGGAACCTAAGGGCTATTCTACCTCTGAGCTACACCCCCAGCTCTATTTTTTTTATTCTTTATTTTGAAACAGGGTCTCATTAAGTTGTGGAGGACCTCATTAAGTAGCTGAGGCTGGCCTTGAACCTGTGATCCTCAGGTCTCCGCCTCCCAAGTACTGGGATTACAAGTGTGCGCCACCACACCCAGCTTCTTGTCTCTTTTTGAAGCTGCCTCTTCAGCCCAGGCTTCAACTTCAGCTCTTTCCTCCCTGGCCATCAGGGCCCACAGTGTTGGGGTGGGAGGCAGAGACAGCTGAGGGGTGCAGTGTTGGAGCTGAGCCTGCAAAGTGAGCAGGCTCCAGGAGGAGAAGCACAAAGGGGTAGCTCATGTTAATACAGTCAAAGAAATTAGTGAGGCCTGGTGTGATTGTGCATACCTGTCATCCCAGTACTTGGGAGGCTGAGACAGAAGGGGCCAGACTCAGCAATTTAGGGAGACCCTGTTCCAAAATAAAAAATAAGTGGGGCGTGGTGGTGCATGCCTGTAATCCCAGTACTTGGGAGGCTGAGACAGGAGGATTGCAGGTTAGAGGACAGCCTCAGCAATTTAGCAAGACTGTTTCAAAATAAAAAAGGCTGGGGGTGTAGCTCAGAGGTAGAATGCCCCTGGCTTCAATCCCCAGTACAAAAAATAATAAAATAAAATAAAATAAAATAAAAAGGGCAGGGATGTAGCTCAGAGATAGAATGCCCCTGGGTTCAAACCCCAGAACTAATAATAATAATATTATTATTATTAGTGAGGCTAGGTACAGTGGCACATGCCTGTAATCCCACTACTTGGGAGGCTGAGACAGGAGGATTGCAGGTTTGAGGCCAGCCTCAGCAATTTAGCAAGACCCTCAGCAACTTAGAGAGACCCTGTTTCAAAATAAAAAATAAAAAGGGCTGGGCATGGTGGCGCATGTTTGTAATCCCAGTACTTGGAAGGCTGAGACAGGAGGATTGCAGGTTCGAGGACAGCCTCAGCAAGTAGTAAGACTCTCATCAACCTAGCGAGACCCTGTTTCTAAATAAAAATAAAATAGGGCTGGGGGGGGTGTCTCAGAGGTAGAATGCCGCTGGGTTCAATTCTCAGTACCAAAAAAAAAAAAAAAAGTGAATGAGATCCTGTTTCAAAATAAAAAATAAAAAGGACAGGAGTGTAGCTTGGAGGTAGAATGTCCCTGGGTTAAATCCTTAATACCAAAAAAAGAATAATAAATAAAATAATTAGGTTAGGCACAGTGGTGTATGCCTATAGTCCCAGCTACTCAGCAGGTTGAGGCAGGAGGACTGCAAGTTTGAGGACAGCCTGGGCAACAGAATGCCCCTGGGTTCAATCCCCAGTACC
>PVJS01008225.1:0-53773 GCA_004027185.1 Glis glis | reverse complement strand
ACACACACACACACACACACACACACACACACACACACACACACACGACAGAGAGAGAGAGAGAGAGAGGAGAAGAAAAAGAAATTTAATAGCTCCCTCACATCTGTTTGTACTGAATGACCACTTCCTCGGCCACCTACCTCCAACTACTAAACTTCTTTCCATCGCTCTACATTATAGATATGCTTTACCTTTTTTAGAATTTAATATTAATGGAATTATGTAATATGTAGACTTTTGTGTCTAGCTTCTTTTGCTCTGCACAGTATTTTTAAGGCTCATTCATGTCATCGCATACACTAGTGACTTCTTCCTCTTCACCGCTTAGAAGCATTCCACCGTAAGGATATACCACAAGATGTCCAACCACTTATCTCTCGATTCATACTTGGGTTGTCTCCAATTTGGCCCATGATAAATAAAGCTGCTATAAATACTTGTGTCTTTGTGAGGCCATATGTTCTCATTTTTCTTGGGTAAATACCTAGAAGCAGAATTGCTGGGTCATATGACAAACATATGTTCAACTTTATAAGAAACTGCCAGGCTATTTTCTGAAGTGGTTGTGACATTTTATATTCAAGCAGTCATGTTGGAAGTCCCAGGCAGCCCACTCTTTTTTTTCCTAGATTCCTAAGGGAGAAGCTTAGATAATTGATTCTGGACATTTTTCTTTTCTAAATATAAATTCCTCCCTCCGTACTGCTTCTATTGCCTGCAACAGTTTTGATATGATGGTGTTTATTATAATTTAAATAACACATTTAAAATTTTCTTTTGTGATTTCTTCTTTGATCCTCAGGTTATATGGCGACAGCATGTTGTTAAATTTCCAAATATTAGTGGGTTTGCCAATGCACCTCCCCTTTCCTGATTTCTGAGATAATTCTACTGTGGCCAGAGAATGTCTTCTGTATAATTTCAGTTCTTTTAAAGTTGCTGAGACTTGTGGTATGGAGCAGTATATGGTCTATCTCGGAGACTGTTTATGTGCACTTGGAATGTATATTCTGTTTTTGTGGTGTGCAGTGTTCTATGAAAATCAATTATGCTAAGATAGTTATCCTGTAAAGTGGAGCGTGGTGTATTTTTTGTGAGTGAGGGAGAGGCACTTCTCTTGGTAGTGAAGGAGCCCTCTTCTGGGTTCAGAGGGGTCAGGGAATCCAGGAATTCAAGATTTCCCAGGGCATCGACCTGTGATCTCAGCCCAAGCCCCACGGTCTCACTGTTTCCCAATAATGGTCTTGAACTTGACACAGCATTTTCTGGAATGGTGAATTCAATCTTGTCAGGAGCTCCAATCTGCACATAACAAATTCTTGAGCCTGACCCTTGGCTTTCTGTGCCATTGAGCTACAGGAGATGCGGGTCTCTGTGTGTGTTTTGGAGGGGCACCTGGCTTTCATGCCTCCCGGGAACCACCAGCAGCATCTCTTTTTCTTTCTCCAGTGCATCCATAGCACTCAGCAAGAGCCACCAGGTCCCATAATCCATATAATTACTATTTCCCCTAAGTCTCTAATGCCTGGGACACTGCACCCATCAGCACTTCTCTTCTATTTATTTCTCATTCCAGTTCACCACTGGAGAAACTTTTAACACTTGCCCTGCTTCTACCTTCCAGAATGATCAGTGCTCTATCTACTGCCGTCCAGTCGGTGGCCTGGCTCCCAAATCCCTACTTAAGAGTAGGCAAGTGACAGAGCAGGTTTGGATGGGAAGTTGAGCTGTGAAGCAGCTTCAGCTGAGCCTTGGCTGGTCCAACAGGACCAGCTGCTGCGCATACACATGTGCCCTGTTGAGGCCTCTGCACCCCACGCCGACCACTTTTTGAAGTGGGCTGAGTCAAGGAAGCATAACATTGCGGAAGATGCTCCCGTCGCTGAAGGCAGTGCCTGCAGAAAGACTCGGCTGTGGGACAGTGGCTCACCATGGTCCGGTGCTCCTGGCGGCTGAGAAATGAGCTCAGTGTCCCCGAAGCGGGTTCTGGATGGCATATTGCAACACCCATCACACCACTACTAATAAATCCTGACTGTTGTCCACACTTCAAGACATCACTGGCAATTTCCTGCTCCTTTTCTCTGCCTCTTAAAGTGTGACCGGTAAGAACAGAGCACAGAACACACAGCCATCGTTTCTGCAGATTCTCTGAGATTCCAGGTAGAGTTTGTTAAAGATAAGATCCCGTTTTCTCCTTACCTCTCCCCCAAGTCCCATCCATGAGGCCACCGACTTTATCTAGGCCACTCCCTTATGATTTTTATGTCAGAGCAGTCTTGAAAGTCTCTGAAGGAAGGACGAGGGAAGGACGTCCAGCCAGGGCAGCGTGGTCAGCAGTGCAGGCTTCACGCTGCAGAACTGTACGTGGAGGTTTTGAGTTAAGCAAAGGCTAATGGAGATCAGGAAGCATTTTTCTTATCATGGAAAAAAAATGTTGAGACAATCCAATTTGTACAAATTGTGCCCATCACATTTTCTATAGGTTTTAGAATAAGTAGTTCTTGGCTTTGATAATGGAAGTGGGAAGAAAGAGAGAGAGAGACAGAAATAGAAGGAAGGAGAGATGGGTTTTTGTGTGAAATCGGCTCAGATGGAGAAGCGATGAGGTGGGAAGAGAGCATAAGTTGTAGCTTCACACGAGTCCCCGGGAGAAGGCACGTGGGATCATAGAGCGAATCGCTTGGTTCGGGATGTGGTGGAGAAAGAAACTGGGCCACAGAGAACAACGCTCTCATGGCGCTGCCCCTTCCTACACTACATGTGGTGAAAGCAGACCAAGGTACCACTCTCCAGTTCCCTCTTAATTCCCCAGCTCGGATTGGAACAGGAGCCATATGCACCCACCCAGAAGGATGGGCAGGGTGGTGTTTATATGGACAATATCTCAGAGAGGGTGAGAAGGTCTGTAGAAGGGCAGACAAGTTCACATTTATTGCAAATTTGGCCAGGAAAAAATTTATCTTGATCATTATATGGTTGGGGCCCAGCCCCCTTCCCATGTTCCTTTAGGGTTAGTGACTTGGAAGCCTGACCTCTACAATCGGAAGTGACATGATAGAGGGGTGGGCGAGGCAGCTGTGCAGCAGAAGTGAAGCAGAACGAGGAAGCTGGGCTTTATGTTAGATGCCTCTGGCCTCATGTTAGTGCCCTCGTGCTGCAGTCATTGGTGGGAGACACGGAGGACGGTGTGGGGTATAATGGGAAGGATTGCTATTTAAGTGCTGTTTCTTCATTGGTCATCTATCATTACCTAACGAGCCACCTTAAAACTGAAGGTTAAAAAAAAAGCCATGTCCTGTGCTTATGATTCTGGGGTCAGCAATCAGGGCTGGTCTCAGCTGGGTAGCTCTTCTGCTGGGATCCCTGTGGCTGATGTCCTGTAGGGTCTGAGCTGGGTGTTCTAAGAAGAGCTTATTGACACGTCTGGTGTGGGTACTGTCGGCTTGGCCTCCCTCCACATGGTTCTCAGGATAAAGAACCCAACCCGGGCTTCGTCATGGGATGATTTCAGGTTCCAAGAGGGCGATAGCAGAAATACAAGGTCCTTTGTGGCCCGAGCTTGGAAGTTTCATGGTGTCACGACTGCTTCATTGAATTGGTTAAGTAAGTCACGAGTCCAGCACAGACTGAGTGGGTGTGGACCGAGTCCATCTCGTGATGGGAGAACCAGGTGAGTCAAAGGACATGGCTTTCTGGGGGTGGGGAGATTTTTTGCAGCCATCTTGGAAAATAATCTGTCGTGGGTCTAAGGCTGGGGAGGGAATGAAGAAGTCAAGGAGGAGAGCCACGTGTGCGCATGAGCCAGTCTTGCACCGTTTACCTGTTAGCCAAGTTTGCAAAGAAGAATAATGAACATTTCCTTCACATCCCAATCAACACCTCTCACTAGGTGGGGACAAAAGTCACTTGTAGCCACTGTAGCTTGTCACTGCAGGGGTGTTTAAATGGCTTAATGAATTTCTAGGTTTTTAAATATCACTTACCTACAACTGCTTTGGTGGTTTTGAAATAAGGTTAAAGATGCCTTAAGAAGGACCTTCTAATGCTCACTCTGCTAATAAATGTTACCAGCCATCTGCTTAGAGTTGTATGTGAGCATTAGTATAGTCCGTCACTTTTTTTTTGAGAAACTACATCAAATAATTGAAATAGACAAATATTCCAAATGGTAATGTCTTAACCTCAGAAAGAGAATTGTGAGAATCTGATTATTTCAATAGTGAAAAGGAGGAGAGACCCAGTGGGGATGAAAACTGGTGTTTCCTACATACCTCCTGTGTGCCAGGGGTACCACATATATCAACTCCCCCACTGCTTCCCCAAATCCTAAGTACTACAGAATACCATCGCTCTTTTCCAGGTGAAAAATCCTAAGTACTAAGTACTAAGTAATATCATCGCTCTTTTTATAGACGAAAGATCTGAGGTTCAGCCAGGCAAATGACTTGCTAAGAGCTGTCACCTAAATAAATAGTGAGAAGGCCAGGATTCAACCAGTGCTTCCCCACTGTCCCAGCTCATTTCTAATATTTAAGACCCATAGATAATTCGTACATATATTAAAATCCTGTCTATTTCAGCCTATTTTAAAACACAATAATTATATTATAAACGTTCTTTAGCTGTCACATAACTTCATAATTATCCTCTTTAATGGTTGCATAATATTTTGATATGTTGGACCATAATTTAATTCACTGTAACCCCGATTTGAACATCTAGGTTGCTTATGTTAGGGCCCAGAACCACGAATTAGATTAAATGTGGCTTAATTAAATTTCTCAGGATGGTTTTAATTGTTCCTCTGGAACAAATGTTATGTTTATAACTCATCTGGGCCTTGTCGTTCCTTTTTGTTTTTTATCATTTTCTCTGAGATGTTATTTATTAACAAGATTAGACCTGCTTAGATAATTGTAAGAATAAGTACATGAAATTAGGCACGCACTTATTGCTTAATATTTCTACTCGTGGCACTAAAACTCCTTTTGCTTATTTCAAGAGCAGTTCTTAGCTCAGCCCAAACCTGTTTGCATTGTAAGGCAGCATTTTCTGAATCACCAGACAGGGTGAGCTTGTGACTGACTGTCGCAGAGTCTGGCTGGGAAGGATCCAAGTGCACCTCCCACCTCTGGCCAGTAGATGGCTCTATTTCATTCACCCTCCATTGCAGGTTCCTCCTGAATGGGAAAACTTGGAACAAAACCTATGGGTCTGAACAAAACCTTTTCTCACCTCCCACCAGCCTCCACCTGTCCCCTACCCTTCCTCTCACCTCATTTCCTGATTCCCGGCTTTAAGGCAGCTGAAACAGAGTGCCAGCTGAGTTTAAATGCTTTCTCTACTTCACCAAACCTGTTTGTAAAATGGGATCGGTAGCTGAAAGCAATCTCCATAGAGCTGAGCCTTTTCTCTTTAAATAGCACCATTCTCCCAACTAAACGCCGCGTTACTGAGTCATAACAATTAATTACACTCAGAGGTGAGAAGACAGGATTTAACGCTCTAATGCGATTTGAATTTAGGCTGTTATCTCATCCCGCTGCTATTTAAAACAAAATCACTTTTCCACGGGAGCATCTGCAACTGAGGATGGCTTCGGCACTGAGGTCTGCAAACAGCCCAGGCGACAGAATATGCCTGGTTTAGCTTCCTGTGGGGTTTAATACAGACATTCAGATATTTTAGCTTTTTTATTTTTTTGCACCGAATTGTATCTTTTTTTGACTTTGGAATTTGCTGAACGAGAGGTGGGGGCTGGGAAGGCCTATTATTTTCATCAGGAATTTTCTAGCTGTGGGAGGTGTGCAGGATGAGTTATTAGGAAAGGAAAAATAGCAGTTGGAAAGAGACCACACCTGCAAGCATGAGAGGCACCTTCCCACGCGGGGCTGACACCCCCGCCACTCAGGAGAAGGGATATGCTGGCAGGTCCTGCGCAACAGCAGGGGTGCCAGTGGTTTGCAGGCAGCAGAGGGCGGGTCCTGTGGACATCTGGGGAGACAGAGATCAGCCCCCAGTAGCTGCTTTGTGTGGCCTTGGGAGACCAGGCTTCTGTCCCTGGACAGCTGCTGGCTGAGGGCTGGTGTGCTTTGATCCCTGACAATCGCTGCCCCTGCAGGATAGAAAGTGGGCAGATGTGCCCAGATGTGGAGGCTTATGTTGGCATGCAGGGGCAGCTCAGAGGCAGGCTGTGCGGACGTCTCAGTAAGGATGCCCTCACGACCCTTCTCCCTCTGGACCTTGCTATTAGGGAGCCTGACACTGCTCCCCCGGCCCCTCTTTCTATTCCTTCCCACCACATTCTCCTGCCACACTCGTCCTCAGCCCTGCAGACAGCATCCCCGTCCTGCCCGCTCCCCTGAGCCTGGCCCGAGGACTGCCCTTCCCACTGTCTGTCTATGGCCAGAGCAGTCAGAGGGACTGGACAAGAGCTCCTGCCCTCAAGTCACCTGTGTGTCCACTCTCTAAGCCACTCACTGGCCTGGTGACCTGGACAAGTGACCCAAACTTCACATGCCTCATTGTTTTCATCCACAAGGTGGGAATATTTGCATTTATCTTGCCCTTTTGTCAAGGGGATGGGGAGGACCAGGCCTGTACCAGCATTCACCTGGGAGCCCCCAGTCTGCGAGCCCAGAGCGGCTGCCCTGCATCTGGCAGGTCTCAGGATGAATACCTGATGGATATTTTATTTGTTATTTATTAATAATTAATTAATTTATTTATTTTGTGTCCCTGGGGATTGAACCCAGGGACATTCTACCTCCGAGCTACACCCTTAGCCCTATTTTATTTTTATTTTGAAACAGGGTCTCACTAGGTTAATGAGAGTCTCACTATTTGCTGAGGCTATCCTCGAACCTGCAATCCTCCTGTCTCAGCCTCCCAAGTACTGGGGATTACAAGCATGCGCCACCACGCCCGGCTTAGTTTTTTTTTTATATACTTTTATTGGTGCATTATAGTCTTCCTATCTGATGGGTACTCACAGAGGTGCCCTCGTCCTCTGCCCAGCATGCCGCCCCTCACCTGGCCAACCCCTCTCATCTTCCCAGCCTCCCCAGGGCCCTCTTCTAGGAAGCTCTCCTCTTAGTATATCAGCCCTGTTTTATTTTCTTCCTCACATTTATTGCCACCGAACATAGCACCGGTTCCTTCCCGTGCTTTCTTCAGGTCTCCCCCACCGGAAGGTAAGCTCAGGAGAGGAGGAACACACTCTTGTTTTCTATGCTGCACCACTGTATGCTCAGAACCTGGCACACAGCCTGGAGCTTAATAGTTGCTCAGTTAACTCCAGCGGTAAGAATGGATGGCAGTCTCTCCCCAGCACACCGCCAGGCATCACAAACCCTCCTGAGACCCCTGCGGAATGGACACCCGGGACCCCAGGGCCGCGCTGGCTGTCTTCAATGACCCCCAACAGTCTCCGGGCGGGCCCTTTCTCCCCAGCCAGTCTGTGCCCCCTTGCAGATCCCACACTCCTGGGGCTCCCCGAGTCCCGGCCTCGGCCCGGGTCCCTCGCCAGCATCTGGGGGCGCGGGCTGCGCCGCCCCGGGCATGCTCAGAGCGCGCAGGTCCGGGCGGCGGCGGGGGAGGAGGGCGGCCGCCGTGGAGCTCGGGCCGGGCGGAGCTGCGCAGTGCTCTCGCAGCTGCGCCAGGACAGCCGGCGGCGAGCCCACAAGTTGCCGGCAGCGAGCGCCGCGCCGCCTCCTGCTCCAGCTCCGCGCCAGGACGCACGTCCCGCCGCCGCCGACCCCGATGTGAAAGCGGACCGCGGCCCCCACCGCGCGATCCAGACCCCTGCGCCTCCCCGCCAGACCCCGGCTGGAAGATGTGGCAGCCGGCCACCGAGCGCCTGCAGGTAAGGGGCCGGGGCCGGGCCGGGGCCAGCCCGGAGGAGGAGCCCGGGTGCCGCCGTCCACTTGCGGGCATCTGCCCCGCACGATCTTGTAGGATGTGAGCTGCATCGGTGGGAATGGGATGCCGTCGGCTGCACCCGGAGCCCGGCGGGCGCCCCGCGAGGGAGGGCACGGCGTGGATGAAATTGACAACGCACCGCTCGCTCGCTCCGGGCATCACAACTTTTGGGTGGGAGGTGTTGTGTGCCTGTTGGTATAAATAAGGTTGGACTTTCTGAGCAGCAATTTTAGATCGCCTTCCAGTGACACAGTTTACTGATCTGGGGTTAGGATTTTTGAATCCAGATTTTTTTTTCTTCCCCTTCTTTTTGTCTCTAGGAAAGACAGAACAAATGATTTGTGAAAGCCTCCATTTGCCAGTATCATTTGGATATGTCAAGCTGGGTTTGGCTTGGTCGTGGTATGCTACTTATTTTATTTCTCTTATTCATTGGCTCTCTCCTTTCATTTCCTCCCGAAGCCAAGCTTCTCCAGACATCTGAAATTCAGAATTTAAGTTCAGCCACGAATGGTTATGGCTGGGGCTCATCCCATGAGGAGTTTTTCGTTGCTGTCTCCAGAAAGGACAAACAGCTTTTGATTTGGATTCTGAAGCTAGGGAGTTGGGGAAGGAGTTAAAGTGAGAAAAGGGGGCGTTTTCCCAGAACGCTTCCTTTAGGGACACTTTGGGCCTTGGTGTGGCCCTGGCCTCCTCCAGGTTCCATGACAAGCTTTTGCTCGCAGAGGGACAGCAGCGACTGACTCTCCCCTGAGCCCCACAGTCAAACTTTGAGCAGGCTCGGAGCCACACTGCTTCGTAGTAAACTTTGAAGAAGTGTTTTAAGTGGTAAAATAGAGCCCCGCTGGAGGCCGAGCGTGCCTGAAGACTCAGGACAGGGAGGCTGGGAGCCCTGGCTGGCTTGCGAGGTTTCTCAATGAACAGTGCAAGCCCCAGACACGGACAGGCTCCCCGATGCTGGACCAGTCCTCACCGCCAGGGTTAACCTGCAGAAACAGATGCCCCCCAGCTGCTTTCCAATCTGGTCAGTGATTTGTGTGGCTTGTGTTCACTTTAACCAAGCTTTGGAGATGAAGAGCTGGGGGACCAGCCTCCTGAGCCCCCATCTTTCTTAGGGGACTTCAGCCGCTGGGTGTGATTGACACAAGGTGATGCGACTGTGTTTTGGCAGTGGCGCCAGATATCGGGTGCATTGAAATCCTCCTTGGAATCAAGGCATGGATTGGATTCCAAAGAGGCAGAATAATTGAGGGGAGGTGGGGACTCCCTATGCAAGTGCAGAGAGTAGATCTTGGGATCCTTACACAGAGGTGGCCGCGGATCCTTGAGGGGGCATTGATAGCTGGCGATCCATCTGTGCCTCTGAAGTTGTAGATTTTCAGTGATTGGAGTAATTCCTACTGACTTATTTCACTCAAGGAGTCCTGTCTGCGCTGGAGCACGTGGCCCTTGGCAGGCAAGCGCGCTGACCCTCCTCCCCTGGGGACATCATTCCTCCACTGAGAGGTCTCCTCACTCTGCTGTGAGCAGTGCACACATGCGTCCTGGCGAGAGTGGGGCTCATTGCAGTTTGAGTTTATGGGATGCTTTATTTCCAGGTGCCATATTGAAAGAGCCTGGGATTTGGGCTTTCAAAAGCTCTGGTAAACAGGGCTTATTGGTGACTAAGATCCAGTTACTGTTGAAAGGTGCTTGCCGATGCCAGCATGTTCCCAAGTTTAAATCGGTTAGCCAACTGGGTTCTATTTTAAAAATACATCTCACTGGGCGTGGTGTTACATGCCTGTAATCCTAGTACTTGGGAAGCTGAGACAGGAGGATCACAGGTTCGAAGACAGCCTCAACAACATAGTGGGACTCTCAGCAACCTAGCGAGACCCTGTTTCAAAACAAAAAATAAAAAGGGCTGGGAATATAGCCCCGGAGGTAGAGTATCCCTGGGTTCAATACCCAGTACCACAAAAAATATATTTCACTGGGTTTGGTGGTGCACACCTGTAATCCCAGTACTTGGGAGGCTGTGACAGGAGGATTCCAGGTTTGAGGCCAGCCTCAGCAACTTAGTGAGACCCTCAGCAACTTAGCAAGACCCTGTTTCCAAGTAAAAAATGTAAAGGGCTGGGGGTGTTGTTGAGAGGCAGAATGCCTTTGGGTTCAATCTCCAGTACCAATAAGTATATAAATTAAATTAATAAATACATTTCAAGTCTTGAGATTATAAAAGCGGGCCACAGGGGGAGAACTCTTCTTTGTACTCCCAAATTCTTCCCAAACAGCCACCGGACTCCTCTCGAAACACACAATTTGTATGTTTTGACTTTTTGCTTCTGGGGGAGGGAGTCGCGAGGGTGAGGTGGTGAGTGAGCGCTTGTAATAACATTTTATTTACATTCCTGGTGGTTATCCTGGTCATGGTCTGTTTGCTGTCTGGGATTTTTTTCCCCTTTGGCCCTCAAGGCGCGATCATATAGAAATGTTCCTTCCGATTCCTCTGCCAGGAGGCTGCTTTACCAAGTCCAGATGCCTGGCCCAGGCTGAAGGGGGCGACAAGGCTGAGCACCACTCTCCAGCCAAGCCTGGCCTGCCCTCCAGCAGAGCCCCGCCCTCCAGCTGAGCCCCGCCCTCCAGCTGAGCCCCGCCCTCCAGCCAAGCCCCGCCCTCCAGCCGAGCCCCGCCCTCCAGCTGAGCCCCGCCCTCCAGCTGAGCCCCGCCCTCCAGCTGAGCCCCGCCCTCTAGCTGAGCCCGGCCTGCCCTCCTTTCTGCACATCTTTTACCCCTAAGCCTACAACCTCATTCATTTTTTTCTCATTAATTTTTAATACAAACATTCTAATTGAGATGAGCTAGAGTGAAGATAAATGCTTCAAGAAGTCATCCCCAGAGCGGCTGAATGGGGCCAAGGCATGAATCGATTGTATAAATCCCTAGAAATAAAAAGATCGAGGGAAGACAAGAACAACAGCTTTTCCTAATTGATTTTATTAGTTACTCTTAGATGACACTGATTCTTTTTCTTTTTTTTGTGGTACTGGAGATGGATTCCAAGGTCGTTCTACCTCTAAGCTATACCCCAGCCCTGTTTTATTTTATATTTTGAAACAGGGTTTCATTAAGTTGCTGGCCTCCAACCTGCAATCCTCCTGTCTCAGCCTCCCAAGTACTAGGATTATAGGCATGTGCCACCACACCCAGCTGGTGTGACACTGACTCTAAAGCTCTGTGGGCCTGGGAGTGAGACCCAGGTTTGCTTAGACCCAAAAGGCCCCCTTCAATTGATCATCTTTTGAGTGTGGCAGCTGGTGCCCCGGCTCAGGAATTGGTATGTTTGATCAGATTCGATTATCATGATCATTACTCATTTGTTTGCCAAGAAAAGGAAAATGATGAGGTTGTTTTCCGATCTGAGGTTTCGTGCTTTGACCCAGATCCGGGCCAGGCCAACGGACCTGTTGCCCTGAGCAGGGCTGAGCTGGGAAATTTCTCATTCAGTCGCAGAACTGCGGCCACTTCATCTGCTCCCTTGAATGTTAAAACTTCTCTCGCATCCCACTGGAGCCGGGGCTGGGAGCTTCTGCCATTAAAATATAATAGGATCAAAAGGGATGTGAGGGCTTAAAATACCACCCCAACTTTTTAAAATGTAAATATGAATTCTGCGCTTTTTACCTTCTCTGCACAGCGGACTCTTTTTCTTGCGGAGACCCGGGAGAGCTATAAATTTTTAAAGAAGCAGATTTGAAAGAGTAAAAAGGGACTTTTCAGTAGGAAGGAAAAAAAAAGGCTAAGTATTGGTTTTTTAAAATAGAGACGAGATTACTTCTGGCCTTGATATTTTAAAAGTTGCTTGGGATTCCTGATTGACTTAATTACTGTGTTGGGTGGATTCCTTAGAAGAAGTAGCAGACCCGTCTCTGCCAAGCGCGGGTGGATTCACCATAAGGAACACGTATTTTCCAAGAGCAAATGTCTTTAGTGAGCTATCAGCTGCTTTTTCGGGAGACCAGGAAAGGAGGAGAGCCCGAGGAAGATGAAACGAGACTGGGTTCAAAACAAAGGTGGCCACACATCCTCAGCGCTGTGGTGATTGTAAGGACAGAGTGGAACTTGATAGCACGAACGTAAGGGAAATAAGTTCTAGCAAATTCCAACTCTGGAGTCTATGTGTGCAACCGTTTTCTCATGAGGCGTTCTGTCAAGGGTCCCATTTAATCATTTGCCTGTCAGTCCTGAGATTACAAATTTTCTTTTCAATGGCAGACCCAGAAAATATGGAGCGTTTTATCCACCAAGCTGGATCTGGGGTTTTATTAGCCAGGGCTATGTCCCCCTCCACCCCTCTTTCTTTTTCATTCTTGTTTTGGCCAATAGTTGTGTGTGGGCACTTGCAAGAGAGGGCAAAACGAGGAAGCAACAGGGAGAAAACGCCATCCTGAAGTTTTCTTTTGGCTGATAAAGAGGCCGAAGCTCTTCACCAAATCTTCTTTGAGGAGTCAGGAGGCAAGGTCCTTCCTGTTTCCCAGGATCGGCTCTCCTTTGCCCTGCTTTGTCGTATCGGGCAGACCTTGTCTGGAGTTGGAGTGTGGATTGTTCTAGATTTATTTCTCTATTACGATGCCAGTTTCAATTTCCCCCTGAGAGGAGGCGACATTGAAAAACTCTCAGACACATTAGTTGGAGATTGTTAGACCTGGCTCATCGGGCAGAGAAAACTGGTAAATTGGACCCTTTCCAGTCAGGCCAGATATACATCTGGGACATGGAACAAGGACAAGAAGATAACAGCCTGCTTTTCTGGAGCCTGTGCTGTGTGTACTGTATTGACTTTTATTTAAATTATTGAGTTCCTTTACCTCCTGTAACCATTTTTTTTTCATCCCCATTTTCTAGATAAAGAAACTGGAGGCCAGAGAGTTGAAACAATTTGGCCAGGGCCAGGCAGCAAGAAGTGAGCATTTGGCCCAGGCAACTTGGATCCCAGCCTTCTGTCCTAACCAACCACCTTGCTGGTGTGCAGAAGGCTGAGTCAGAGTGCCACACGTCCCTGCTGTCGCCACCAACAAATACAAGTAGAACAGTGGCGGTCTTGTTGGCTCAGAGAGGCTCCTATCGTATTTCCTGTCGAGGCAGTGTGATTGACCCAGGGCTCCCCTGTGTTGGGTGGCCCAAATCTCTGGGAGAAATAAGCTGCTGTCATTTGTCAGCAGAAATTCCCAAGTGCCCTTTCAGACTCTCCTCAACTAGAACATGTGGCATTTATCCAAACTGGAAACTTCTAATCAAGCTCCACCACACGCAGTCACCCCAAGTTTAGACAAAGTAGAGGGGCTGGGGAGTTGCAGAGTAGCTGCTTAGGAAGAGGCCACCCCTCCTCTTACCAGAGCCCAGGTGTTGCACCAAATCCATTCTGGAGCTTGCTGGTCTTCATCCCTTATCACTGAGTCAGCACGCAGCACTGGGCCTTAGTGTTCATAAAGAAAAGTTGGAGTTATCATTAATGGGGGGCCTTCCTCTCTCTTAGAAGGGAAATGCTGCCTTCCCTCCCTACTTTCTCCAGGATTGTCAGCAGATTCTCCACCAAGGTGATCTGCAAAGTGCGGGCATGGGAAAAGCCCCTCTGCCTCTGGGTGACCCATTGTGTCATGGTCACTTCATGTTGACTGTACCGTGTTATCTTTGGGTGTTGGGCAACTTCTGCATGTTGTTTGATGTTCCAGATTAGCTCTCTCCTCCCTTCCTGGCTGGCTGACTCCATTCTGCCATGCAAATTAGCCCTGGAGGAGTAAACCAGCCTTCAAGGAGACTCTGAAAGGGTCAGCCTCAGCGTCCTGAAACTCCTGGAGACCAGCTGCCTTCCACAGGAGTCTTTTACTCCACGAATAGCAGCATCCCCGGGTCTCATTAGTGGTCAGCAAATAAAACTAGCCCAGACTCACTCAATGACTGCAGTGTGCTTCTCTGAGTCCCCACGGGCACAGATATCAACGGAGGCTTTCTATAAGTAGAGCAAGAAGAAATAGATGAGATGTTTGTCCAAAGGCTTCCTTAAAGTCTAGTGGAATTAGTTTGCTATCACTTTACGTTAACTAAAAACCAAGTTTGGATCCTAGTTGAGCAGCTGAGTTAGTGATAGAGCAGCATAGGGTCAGGCGTGCAGGCACATGCCTGTAATCCCAGGAGTTTGGAGGCTGAGATAAGAGGATCACAGCCTCAGGATCGTAGCCTCAAGGCCAGTGTCAGCAATTTAGTAAGGCCTGCAGCAACTTAACAAGACTGTTTCAAAATAAAAATAAAAAGGGCTGAGGATGTAACTCAGAGGTAGAATGCACCTGGGTTCAATCACTAGTAACACATGCAGGCACGCATGCAGGCACACATGCATGCACACATGCACGCACCCACACACACAGCACAGTGTATTTGCCAGGTCCAACCCCTCCTGGGGGGCTGGAAAAGGAGGGTGTCAGGGACAGGAGGAGGCCCACTTTGTGCTTTGGGCATATTTCAACATTTGTGGTGTCGCAGTGATCCATTCTCCTAGTGCTGATGCCACGTGGGTCCTTCATCTGGCTGAGGTCTTCTTTCCCAGGCTCGATGGCCCAGGACTTTTCTGTCCTGGCTGTTGGGACAGAGGTCTTGCTTGGATAAGGAAGGTTCTGGTAATGATCTTATTGACTAGGCTGGTTCCCAAATCAGGAGTCATTTGGTTAAAACATAACTAAAAAGCAAATCTGCCTCTTTATAAATAATTCTGACTCAGTTGCTTATTAGCAGTGTTTCAGTTCAGTTTTGTAACTTCTCTGAGCTTTGCTACCTGTCTGTAAAATGGAGAGATACTTTGCAGAGAAATGGGTATACAGCAGGTGCTCAATAAGCAGGAGCTTTGAGTTCACATCTGAGCTCCGGTCTTCTCTCTCATCCATCTTGATTGCATACTTACTAAGCCCCAAGCTCCATCCGGGTGCGGGTGGAAAGGTGGGGTGGTTCCTGAGAAGGACATCCTTGTAACTTAGTGGACTCACAGTCTTTTCCCTCATTGTTCCAAGTTGGGCTTAATATAATTATCATTTTTGGTACTACAGATTGAACCCAGAGGCCTTCTACCTCTGTGCTACACCCCCATCCCTACTTTATTTTTTATTTGCAAACAGGGTCTAAGTTGCTGAGGCTGGCCTCTAACCTGTGATCCTCCTGTCTCAGCCTACCGAATACTGGGATTACAGGTGTGTGCCACCATGCCAGGCTTAATATTATTTTTTTTTCTAGTGTGGTCACAACTTTTGTTTCTGTTCATATGCAGGAGATCCCTGACTCTTCCTGCTTCACGCGCCAGAACAAATGTGCTAAGGGCGGCCTCGGCCTGCGCTGGCCCCTCACCTGGGGTAGCTCTGCACTCTTGATTTATAGGAAGGTGTGAGCCACTAACTGTAATGACCCGCACGACTGGGGGTGGAGAGGATGGGGCCTTGCTGTTCGCTTCTGTCAGTCTCATCAGCACAGATGGTAGTGAGGGCAGGATCGTGAGGTGCCAGGGCTCGAGGGCCACATGCCCCGTGGCCCTGATCACGTGGGTCCCCATTCTGGAGGGGCCCAGAAGTGGCTGACCTGGACATGGGTTGTGTGGAGAAAAAGCACATCCTTCTTTTCTGCAGGCGATGGTCTGAAGCCCAGGATGAAGTGTTAACTCTTTCCTGTAACAAAGGTCTCCAGGGAGGTCCGGTGGAAAGAGACCATTAAGAAGTCCTGTGTGTGTCCCTTGTGCTGAGAGTCCAGTGCCCCAAAGACGCCGCAAGTTAGTTAAGTCACCGTTAAGATACTTCGAGTTAGTCAAGTCATCTTTAAGATACTGTGAGTTAGTTAAGCCATCCTAAAGCCATTAAATACACAGTCGCTCCCAATTATCCGCAGCTGGAAGGTCACATGGTCTCTAAGTATTCCCAGCAACGCTGGTGCCCTCGAGGGCGGCAGAGGAAGGGGCTGTCATCCAGAACCAGCATGACCAGTGGTGACGCGTGCTCACATCTGTCGGGGTTTTATTGGTGACCTTTACTTTTCCTGCCAGGTTCACTTTCAGGTTTGGAGAAAATCAAGAAATATTAGCTAGCCTTCTATCTGTGGTACCCAGAGGCCCTTAGGGAGCAGAGTGGTGGCGGCCAGCCTTTCCCTGACAACTGCTGTGATTCTGGCACTTAGGTGGCCTCCCCTTAGGGAGGCGAGGCTGGCTTGTACCCAGCTCACTGGTCACGGGGCCACGCTCCTAAGCGCCGTGCTTTGTGTGTCACGCAACGCATATTCTGCTCTATTTAGAAAGTCCGTTTAATCCACCAGGCCTGGTGAGATCTACTCAGTGTTAGGTCAGTGTTGCTTGGCTTTTCGTTCTCTTCTTCGGAAGGGGATATTGCCTGGGAGCCTGGGGATGGGAGGGATGTGAAGAGTTAGAAGAAAGGGGCTCCCTCATGTCCTTGTCCCCCACTCAAGAGGATCCCTCACTGGCAGTCCTTGGCATTCCGTGGCTTGTGGGAGCCTCGCTGCAGTCCATGCACAGCGCTCTCTCTGCATGTGCGTCTCTGTGTCAAGAGTTTCCTTTTTTTATATCAGTCTTTTTAGATTTGGGGCCCACCTTACTCCGGGATGATCTCATCCTAACTAATTACATGTGCAACCACCCCATTTCCAAATAAGGTCATATTCTGAGGTCCTAGGGATTCAGATTTCAAGGGATGACTTCCTTCCTTCCTTCCTTCCTTCCTTCCTTCCTTCCTCCCTCCCTCCCTCCCTCCCTCCCTCCCTTCCTTGATTCCTTCACAATTTAGTCCATAACACTTGGTATAGAACTTCCTTTTTATTATCTGCCAGATACCAATATATTTCTTCCTACTTGACCAGCTATCAAGAGAAAAAAAGAAAAAGAAGAAAAACAGAAAAGGCGGTGAGAATATTTTTCTTTATTTTTAAATAATTCAGTTGGTGCATTGCAATTATACAACACAGTGAGACTCAAAGCGATTCATTTATCTCTGCACACTTGTTGGTGTGTTTCCCTCCAGACTCCACCATGCTCCCTGCTCCTCCCTCCCTGTACATGTTAGTGCGATTGGTAGTGACACCTTCATGTATGGACATAACATTATTTGATCAGATGACAAGAATTTTCTTGAGTGGCCGTTCTGATGTGCAGTGGCCTGCTACTGCTGCTTTATGTTGTAAGTGCCCTCTTATATCGATTGGATTAAATACTGCAGAATAATATCTGTTTAGGGCACTAAATTCGATAGTTTAGAAGTGTGTAAGGAAGTTAGTAATCGGTCCCCGTTCACCCCCTGCAGGAAGTGCATCTAATCCATACCTGATCTATTTACTGGTTATTATCCTTGGGCTTTTGTAAACACATACAAATATATAAATGCATACGTAGGCTTTTCTCATGTATTTCAACTCTGCAATTTTTTCTCCGCCCAGTGTTTCTTGGCTACCTCTTCTGACCAGTCCATGTAGCTCTGGCTCACAGCTTTTAGTACCTGAGGAGAATTTTGTGGCAGAGCCAGACTGTAATTTAAGCATTCCCCCGTGAGGGAGTATTTAGGTTCAGACCATATCATTTTGTTTTTCCCCTGTAAATAATACTCTTTTAAGAATTTGTTTATATCCGTACATGTTTGTGCTCAACCGAGCTGCCAGAATTGGAATGACTGGGTCAAAGAACACGCAGCGTCTAAACCTTAGCAGCTGTCAGCGAAGGCCTTTGTTCAGAATTCTGTTTTCTGATCAGAAATTTCTGCGATTTTGACAAAGGTACAAGGAAGAGAGTTCACTGGTGTCTCAGTTTGCTTAGAATGCTACAACAAGATGCCATGGACTACTAGGTGGCTCATGAACAACAGAAGTTGATTTCTCACAGTGCTGGAAGTCTAAGATCGAGGTCATAGAAAGATTCATTATCTGGTGAGGGCCAGTTTCTTGGTTCAAAGAAAAGGTATTTTCTTGCCATGTATCTTCTTATAGTAGAAGGGGTGGATGAGCTCCCATCCAGGGGGGCTCCACCTGCATGACCTGATCACGTCCCCAAAGGCTTCATCTCCCAGTACTAGGGTTAGGATTTCAACATAGGAGTTTTGGAAGGGACACAAACATTCAGACCATAGCAGTGGGAGAAAGGATTATAGTGTTTACAACAACAAATGATGTTGGAACAATTGGATGTCCATATGCAAAACACAGCAACAATAGCATCAACAATAAACTCGAGTACAGACGGTCTCCAGCTAACAATGGTTTGATTGATGGTTTCTCAACTTGACAATAAAAAAAGCACAAAAGCTTATGCATACAACCATTCTGTTTTTCACTTTCAATATTCAGTAAATGACATGGGATATTCAGTACTTTATTATGAAATAGCCTTTGTGGTAGATGATTTTTTGCAACTGTAGGCTAATGTAAGTGTTCCGAGCATGTTTAAGGCAGGCTGGGCTAGGCCATGATGTTTGGTAGGTTATGCATATTAAATTCATTTTTGACTTGAGATATTTTCAACTTATGATGGGTTAATTTAGACGTAATCTGTTGTAAGTTGAGGAGCATCTGTACTTCATCCATATCTCATACCATATATGAAAATTAATTAAAAATGGTCCGTAGATCTAAATTTATACTTAACCAAAACCTTTAGATGAAAACAGCACAATATTATTGTGACTTTGTGTATATCTATGAAAACATCACTATAATTAAGATAATGAACTGCCCATCACATCCAAAAGTTTGAGTTGGGTGGAGATTTCTTAGAGCAATGACATAAAACAAATCAATAAAGAAAAATTTGAAGTTCATCTAAATTAAAAACGTGTGCTCTTTAAAAGATATCCCTAAGCAAATGAAAAATAAGATATAGGCTGGGAGAAAATACTTGCACATCATGTATATAACAAAGGACTTGGATCCCACATATATAAAGAAACAGGCATAACTCAATAATAAGAGAAACATTCCTGTTTAAAAAAATGGGCAAATGATTTGCACAAAGAAGATATATGGATGGCAAATATGGACATAAAAAGACGTTCCATGTCATTAGTCGTTAGAGAAATGCAAAGGAAAACCACGAATAGACATCACTATGCAACTATTGGAATAGCTTGAATTAGAAAGAGTATGACTACCAAGTGCTGGCAAGAATGTGGAGAAGCTGGGCCACTCAGCACAGCTGGTGGGAAGGGAAAATGATTAGACCCAGGACAGCAGTGGCCTGAGGATCAGAAAGGGGCTCCAGGAAGGTTCGGGAGTGATGGATAGGCTCACTATCTCAAGCATGGGGATGGTTTCCTGGGCTTCTACATATGGCAAAATGTATTAAATTGTGCAGCTTATCATATATCAGCTTTGAAAAGATGCGCATGGCAACTATTTTATACCAGGAGCAGTGCTCAACTTTGAAGGAACTAACCATACGTTCTCGGGGTGCCTGTAATCCCAAGAAGTCTCCATAGCTTGCATTTTCTTTTGACTGGAAATTACAATTCTAACCCAAAATGTCAATACTGAACTCTACAAGTTTTCTTGTATTTCTCCCCATTTAAAACATTGCTTCATCTAGTTCCTGAAATGACATTTTCCATCTATCTCCATTTGCCTAAGGATCATAGAGTGAAATCAGCTGTTGAGCAAGAGGCAATCCAGACCAAAGGGTGGAAAGTTCGTGTCACAGCTTATCGATCCTTGTTCGTTATCGGCGCTCCTGTTTCTCGCTCATGTCCCGGTTTGCGTTTCTGGCTTCCTAGCTGGCATTCCCAGCTGGCTCAGCCCTCGGGGACCTTTGAAGCCCTGTCTACCCGTGTCCAGTTCCAGCCGTAGTGGCTGTGGACTCAGGAGACATTGCTATTAAAGGGGTAAACTTCCAGGATAGCGGGTGGCTTGTGGGCCACCTTCTTGCTATTCTTCCTACCATGACAGAAAGCAGGCACAGAAGGATTGCATCAGCAAAACCATTAGTGGGACTTGATTATTTTGTGCATCAAGGCAATGTGCCCAACAGATGTAGTGTCTGGGTTCCTTGCAAGACAATTTTTTTTTCCAGGAATATGGCAATTGAAAGATGTAGACAGGATGGAATGACTTTACCAATGGGTGTTGACCCTCAGTAAAAAGCATGCATAAAAATGACTGTAATCTATTGGTGAGAAATGTTTTTCCCCTCCAGGAGGGATGGAGGCATGAAACCCAACCACTTCTAAAGTCAAGGGTGTTGAATGAAAGACTGTTTGATAAATATGTAGAGAGACCACTGGGCACAGTGTCCAATCTGGGGCCCTGTCGATGTGATGGGGACACTGTTAGTAATTAACTGAACAATAGGCTTAAAGTGAGACTCCTGTCATGAGCCAGGGTGTGCGGTTGTCCCAGGAATGGCGAGTAAAATGCTAGACTTCTGTGCCTAACAATTCTCCATGGGAGTGAAGGAAAGAAATGAAATAGGTTGACGTGAGGGGCAGAGATGGGCAAGCAAGCCAGGAAGTAGGAACAGTGGGAAGTCAAGGGGGTTAAGGAGATGCACACGAAAGAAGAGGAAGAAAGGGACAGACCGAGGACGTCATACACACTGCCAGCCCTGTTTCCCACCCAGTCCCCAAAAGTTAGCTCTCATGTACGAAGTGCAATCTTGAGTTGTTCATGTGTTATTATTAATTATTTTAGAACTGGGGAGTGAACCCAGGGGCATTCTACTGCTGAGCTACACCATCACACCCTCAGCCTTTTTGTTTTATTTATTTATTTTTAATTTTGAATTAGGACCTTGCTAAGGTGCTGAGGCTGGCCTTGAACCCGCGATCCTCCTGTCTCAGCCTCCCAAGTTAGGGTTAGGGATGACAGGAGTGCACCCCCACGCCTAGCTCCTTGTTGATGTATTATTACTTTGACCATGCAGACTATTGACTGGGGGAAGATGGTGGGGTTGATAATCAGGCACCGTGGACACACAGCTCAGCTGCTCCACTTACTAGGGGCTACCTCAGGGTGTTTCCTTTGTATTTTGTGTGTATTTTTCTCAACTGGAAAATGGAAATAATAACATTGAGCTCCTGCTTCTTTGCGAGTGTTAATTGTGCTCTATGGGGGTCAGTAAATACTAATTTCTTCCCCTAGTTCAGATCCAAGGGTAGACTAGGAATAAAAAGATAGGATTTTAGGGCCAAGTGGATAACACTGGTTTGTATTTCCCAAAGTGTGTTCCCCGGAGCAGGAGTTCTGTGAGTTGCTCATACGAGTCTTGCCTCAAAGGGTCCAGTGTTTAAGTCAGGTTGGGAAGCCCTAGATGGAGTGAAGTGGGTCTGGTTACTTAGTGTAGGATTTCTCAGAGCCTTTGAGATGCCCGTGGCCTGGGGCTTTCCAGGCTCAGGGAAAAGATGGCCTTTGCCCCTTTACAAAGGCGCGCTCCACAGCCCAGGGCACGTCAGTACAGAACTCAAACTCTTTAAGTTGACCAACTGCGGGCCTGAGGTTTGGCTCCAGCTTACAAAGTGTTTTCTTTGGCTCCTCTCGTGTATATTAAAACCTTGCAAATTATTTTCCAGGATTTAAAAATTAGAGGAATTTATAAGGAAAACTGGACTTTTCTGACTCTTTCAGAAAAGGGGGGGTCAGACTATAGTGGGCCCTGATTTTCACATAGCGACCTCTGAGCCGCCGCTGGTCCTCTCAAGGGGGGAACGTGGCTGCCTGCATGCGTTTCACCAATGCTCCCAGCCTGCTGGTGCCTGTGGGCCCCTGGGCTGGGATCTGATCTAGTCTGGCTCCTCCATTACATGAGCATTGAACCCTAAATTCATCCTGATCTAGTTTGGCTCCTCCACACATGAGCACTGAACCCTAAATTCATCCTGATCTAGTCTGGCACCTCCATACATGAGCATTGAACCCTAAATTCATCCTGATCTAGTCTGGCTCCTTCATTACATGAGCACTGAACCCTAAATTCATTTAATGTTGGAGTCAGGATCAGATCCTGGGTTCCTGACTCCTAAAGGCCATGGTGATAAACGGTTTTGTAGCTAAGGTTCTTTGCTTAGCATCATTTCTTCCTCTCCAAGCACAGCTCTGGTAGCCAACCTTTAGATGCCTGGAGCCCAGGTCCTCTCTTCTGTCTTTGGGAAACCGTGTGTTGGGAAGGGGAGACATGGCCAGCCTCTTCTCCTGGACAAACAGAGGCTCAGGAACTCAGAGTGTCGCTGCTCATCCCGTCTTCCACTCTGGTGCACACGAGAGGCTTCCTGGGAGAAGTGGTGGTTTCTCCTCCTTTTAACTGAATGCAGATCTCTCTTTTCCTACATCTCCCACGCCAGGCAATGAAAACTTCTCATTGTTACGGAATTGGCTCATTTGGGGGATTTATACTGCCAAACATTGGAATAGATGGCTTCCAAAAAAGGGGGGATTTAGAGGGTGGAGGAGAGTTTTTAATTAAGTGGATTTCGACATTTCTCCTCACAGATTATCAGCCGATGCAGAACCCTTTAAATGCTGTTTCAGAAAACCTACACTGGAAGGCATCTGTCATGGCAGCCACACCGTCGTATTTAGAGAATCCCTGTTTCCACCAAAAAATACTCGCAGGCACTTTGCAGACATGTCCTGCTCATCTGGGAGCAGGTCTGCCTCTGCCTTCATTACCTTCTCAGGTGTGTCGCTGCTGCTGAGCATGTCCCACTTCCTGTCATGTGCTGGGACTCTGTTCTCAGCATGCAGAGGACTTGCAGTCAACTCATACAGTGGCTTGGGCTGTAAACCCATGGATTAGACCTCCACCCTCGACCATCTTCTTGTTTCATGAAAGCACACATGATCCACACACTCAAAGAACTACAAACACACGACATCCCTCTGTAGGTCTGAAAAGGTTGGTGTTTAGTTAGTAAAGAGAAAAATCTACATGTGTTTCAAGTACTTCTCAGTAAGATATCAAAAATACTATTAAAGCAAGACTCAAATTAAATCCTTCAAACATCAGTCGTATGAGGAAAGGAGAGATTTAGTTGGACTTGAAAACCTGAAGTTAAAATTAAGATTAGAGCTGAACCTAAAATGTTTAGCTCTGAGCTTCCTGGAAGCCCAAGTAAGAAGAGAAACACGATGAGTTACTTAGTCCTTGTAACCTGACAGAAGACTGTGTTTCAGCTCATCTGAAGCCCCAGAATTTTTTGTAACTTGAAGACCCTGGACTGTGTCATGTGGTTCTTTAAATGATATGCTGTAATATAGACTATTGGGCTCAATAGCATTAGATTTTTTTTTTTTTTACAAAAGTTATTCCTAGAGGTTGAAAAAATAAACCATAGAAATGCTTAGACTGCTTACGTAGAAGTGGAAGTGGACATCCGCGGTTTCCTTCTGCCCAGCCTCACATCCCATCCTCTGGCCACAGCAACCTGACTTCTCTTTGTGAACCATTCTCCCTCTGTCCCAGGGACGAGACTCCATTTGGTTTTGGGGGCAGGGTATCTGTTAATCCATGTGCCATCTCTTAGCCACGGGGCCAATGAGTGCCCCAAACGAGATTACGTAGACTCTCTCTCCTGGAAGTTGGAATCTTGAGATTCCAGGGCTGCTTCTGCCAGTCGTTTTCTGACGACGGTCTGTAGTTCTGCTGTATAGAGCCTGGGAGCTGCCCTGTCCTTTCCCTTTTTGAACTTGTTTTTTTCTACTCTCCCGTCAATCCAGTGTCACTTCAATGTGCATAAGTATGTTTTTCTCCTGCTTCAGTGAGCCAGCCTTGGTGTCTGTTGCTCGTGGCCACAAAGTTCCAATTGTCATGGAGGAAGAATTTCCCCTTGACTCACTCACTCTTCGTCTTCAATTCTGTTTCGTGAAGGCGATGTGTGGAATGTTTGGAGCTGAGCGCATATATATGTATATATAGGACAAGTGAACCATATTTAAAACCCAAGAGACACACATGTCCTTGCAAACCAGCACACATTTCCTTATTAAAAGAGTATACGTTTAACTGGGAGATGAAGAAAGGACCCGAAGAACTTTGTCCCTTGGACTTTCTCTTAATGCACATATCCCCACTTTATTCAGTGACTTTGAACAAAGACAATCCTGCTATACCATAGTTTCGGCCCACAGCATCCATGTTCTGGCCCATCTTTGGAGAAAGAGCTTTGTCCTTGTTTATCAGGGTGTAGCCCTGTTCCTGGCATCTGCTATAAATCTTAAGGTTTTTATAACTTGGATGTGGCCCTCACCTTCCTGCCAAATCTCTGTACTGGAAATGCAGAGTGTCATTCTAAGTAATGACACTTTTACTGCCTCCAAAACAAATAAAGTCGTTTTGGCGCGCATTACAAAATGAATCCTTCTTGTTCCTGCGTCTGGAATGGAAATGGTGTCAGGGATGCAGGCAGCCGTTTTGGCCAACAGGGCTGAAAAAGAAGACACAGTCACAGGCTGTCCGAGCTTCATTTTTTATGAAACACTTGAAGTTGTTGGTTAAAGCCGTGAATGGCTCTGTAAAGTTCACTCTAGGACAATTTAGCTGTTTTAGTCCAGAAAGTTAAATGCCTCCATCTTTGGCAGTCCTGACCTCCTGGGGAGAGCACGTAGCTCCCCAGTCTTCAGGAACTGCTTTTCCACTGTGACTTAACACAAGGTGGAAATCTTCAAAACAAAGCTCCCAGGATCCAGGGAAGTTCCTCTGCTTTCTGTAGCTTGGCATGTCCTGTCCCTTCCCCACTGCCTGCCCCCTTGTCCTTCTCTTGGAGCTTGATGCTTTGTCAAAATGAATGGCATCTCAGAAGTGCAACTGTGGGGAAACCTTGTACAACCAAAGCAAATGCAGATGAGTATCCCCTGGAGGGAATGTTCTTGGAGAAATCACATGTAAATATTCAGGTACAGAGTACAGCCAGTATCTGCTTGGGGAAGTTTTTTTTTTTGTTGTGGTACTGGGGATTGAACCCAGGGGCATTCTACCTCTGAGCTACACCCCCAGCCCTATTTTTTTATTCTTTATTTTGAAACAGGGTCTCACTAAGTTGCGGAGGACCTCCTAAGTAGCTGAGGCTGGCTGCGAACCCGGATCCTCCGGTCTCAGCCTCTCAAGTACTGGGATTACAAGCATGACCCACTACGCCCGGCTTGGGGAAGTTAATAGACTGAATGATACAGCTTAGTGGTTTTCTGAATGTAAGGGTGTCTCAGGAATGAAGAATACAGAGTTTTAAAAGCCTTCTAATTTCTGATTCCTTCTCTCTGCTGTGTTAATGGTAAATAGCCCAGGCTCAATGCGGATCTCTTTATCCCTCGGCCCAGAGAATTGGCATTTTCCTTCCTAACGTAATCTAATGCTCTTGCTGAACAGAGGCTGACCCGTGAGCTATGTGTTAGCTCTGAACTGGAGGGCATGTGTGCTGGCAGGGTACCTAGGCCCAGGGCAGGCATTCAAGGAAAACTTGGAGGGAGTCTTTGGAAATAAAAATTAATTTGCATTTACAGGGATCCCAACTTTGCACATGAGGTAGGAATGCTTTGCAATTTGGGGTCACATCTGAGTTTTCTCTCTGCCCCCACCCTCCCGTTCCCCCTTTTGACTATCTTCCTTCTTTGCTTCTCTCCTTCTTTCCCCACAATTAATGAGAGTGAAGTTCTTTCCATTCCTGAATTTCTTTGAACTCTCTTGCTAACTGCTGAGTCTTTAGACCTTTTTAAATAGGTTTCCCAAGGGGCAAGAACCACCTCTCCTTTCTCCCATCTTTCTTTTTCGAAGTCACAACTGGATTAAACAAAAACAAATTTGTTTAATTTGTTTTTGCAACAAATTTGTTGCTTCAAAGCCATTGTCTTTTTTTGGGTCTTATTTCTTTCTTTTGTTTTTGTTTTGTACTTTTCTTTCTTTTTGGCTTATGGTTAAAAGGACATTATCTTCACATTAGCTGGTCATCTAAGCTCATTTCTTGGGTTATAAATGAGGGGAATAAAATGGATTGATTTTGATCCAAGGACTGGAAAAATTAATAGGTTGTGGATTTCTTGTAACAGTCACTGAAACTCTACTTTGGAACTCAGTAGACATCTGCTTTTCTTAAGGAGCTGATGCTTCTAATCTTTGTGATTTCAATCTTTGGCCCCTGAATAGGAAATTTAATTTTGAGCTATTAATGCCCACTGGTAAGAAAGAAAAAGTGTGATAGAGCAATTATTTTTCCTCTTTGTGTATCGCTGACTCAGAGGAATTTTTATGTAGCATAACAATTTCATAAGTGTTAACATTTAATTTTTTTCACATTCTCAATATGAACAGAAACCTGCTTCTGAGATTTCAAACTAGATTAAGGTTGGCCACAGCAACAGGCAAGTCATGTCTATGTTAGAGCTTCTACTGTGGGGGTTCTGGGTGGACTACTGATGGAGGGACAGACTCAACTAAAATACTCTAATTATTGATTTAATAATTCTTAACCAATGGATATTGGAACTCGAGAGGATCATAGGATTATGTGAAAACGTTTGTTACCTTTCTGTGCATTATGCATTTGCTCTAAACTGAAAAATATACCTTAGAAATAATGCCAACTACTTTTTTTTTTTTTTTGCGGTACCGGGGATTGAACGCAGGGGCGTTCTACCTCCGCGCTACGCCCCCGGCCCTATTTTTTATACTTTATTTTGAAACCGGGTCTCACGAAGTTGCGGAGGGCCTCACTAAGGAGAGAGAGAGAGAGAGAGAGAGACAGCGAGAGAGCGAGAGAGCTGAGGCTGGCCGCGAACCTGGATCCTCCGGTCTCTGCCTCCCAAAGTACTGGGATTACAAGCGTGCGCCACCACGCCCGGCCCAACTACTTTCAAATCCCGTGTGCTTTATTAAACTTAAATATTTATTGGAAATCATTATTGTTTCATAGTGGCATTTAGAAATTGTGCATATTTTCAATCATTGAGCACCAGAATGCTCTCTGTGGGTCAGCATCATTTTGGATTTATTAAGGATCGAGATTCTTGAAAGAGTTGGGCACTGTCAACTTGATAAATGCCGATCTCAGGGGGTGAAATGCGCTTTCCTTTCTGTTCATTCCTTTTACGCTTTCCTGACCTTTTGTCTTTGGGTGAGGAACCAAAGTATGTTCTAGGTGGACAGCATAGATAGATCCTAGCCTGGTGGGTTGGTACACGCCTGGAATTCCAGTACTTGGGAGGATGAGACAGGAGGATCGCAGGTTTGAAACCAGTACGTGGTAATTTAGTGAGCCCCTGTTTCAAAAAACAAAAACAAACAAACAAACAAACAAACAAATAACACAAATGAGCATGGTGGTTCACACCTGTCATCCCAGTACTTGGGAGGCTGAGACAGGAGGATCACAGGTTGGAAGCCAGCCTCAGCAATGTAGAGAGACTCTCAGCAACTTAATGAGACCCTGTTTCAAAATAAAAAATAAAAAAGACTGGGGGGTATAGCTTGGAGGTAGAATGACCCTGGGGTTTAATCCCTAAAGAAAAAGAAAAAATGAGAGGTCCTTGTGTTCGAGAAGGTTTCAATCAGTTAAATATGAAGTAAATAGTTCTTTGGGAGGAAATTTCTGTGCTAAGATGTTATGAAGGGCAAAGCTGTGGCCCTTTGTAATCATTCCCTTTGATAAGAGGATCCTGGCACCTCCCAGATGAGAACGGCGGTGGCATGTGACCCTATATTTCCTTGGAAGAACAAATATTTTGACTGGCTGCATTCTTGCCCCCAGCTGGATCGGGACAATGGGGAACATGGTGGGCGACACCGTTCATGTTGCCACAGGTGCTAAACTTAAAATAATAACAGATGTGGAAGATACACTTGATATCCCAGGATTCCTTGAGTTCCTTTATTTGTCCGGTAAACTTTCTGCTTTCTCCTCATGGCTGGGTGCAAAATAACGATGGAGTTGACGCGGTCCTCTGACTGTAGCCCTGTCCATGCCGGGTCTGATATGGCTTCAGATGGTTTTCCAGCTCATCTTTAAATAAAAGCATTTTGTCCAATGGTGTATTGCCAAGAGTATTAAGAAGGGAAGACCAATTTGGTGATTAAGAAAAAAAAAAGAATCTGAGTGCTCAGAAGTTTGCAGTTTTTATGTTTGGACAGATGCTGTTTGGATAATTTCTTATTTGGGAAAATGTCATTTAGTATATATCACTTTTCCTTTTATTTCGCTTTTCTGCAGTCCTTTGCACATTGGATGTGAGAAGATTGTATGGAACAGGGCCAAATGAAGTAAAATGTGAGTGATTAGGTAGACATTTCTTTCCCCCATGTCTGTGGCGAATGTTTGTAAAGAAGTGCTTTTATCAGATGCTAAGAAGTAGCTTTGACGCGTTGGTTCGAGCTTATATCCCGTCATCCTCATCTGTTTCGGTTCCTGCCAAGGGCAGCAGGCTATTCTCCACATGTGACTTTTGTAAAGAGAGAGAGAGAGAGAGAGAGAGATGCTTGGTGCCTTTGCTAATGTCGCCTCCTTAGTTTGAAGCACCCCTTCCCCATTCCCATCCCTTGCCTGCTCTGCCTGGAGGACCACACTCCTCCCATGGCACACCAAGTTGCCACCTTCTGCAAGTCTTCCTTACCTCCAGTTTTGGTGAGTCATCCCTTTCTGCGGGGTGTCCGCACTTTGTTCTTCTGTCTCAGTTATACCTCTTAGCTCATTCTGATTTTTCTTTTTATTGGAAGTTTCTGTGGACTTCCATCTGCTAGAAGTCTCTAAGCCCTAGAGGATAAGGGCCTGGTCTTTATCCTTATGCCGTGGCACCTGGCATGGTACTTGGAATGTAAGACTGGAAGCACAGGACAAGCTCAGTACATATATTTAAACAGTGCTTCAGTAAACTAGTGATATTTTGTAATTTATTATTGCCATCTGTCTCTATTTCTGCAGAAGGAAAATTCATAGGTAGAATGGCATGCCATTGTAAATCAATAAGGCTACTAAGAATAGAGTTTGACTTTTGGGGGAGAGAGAGAGACTTCTTATTTCTTCGTATTTATCTTTAGAGCCAGCTGTTAATAGGGGAAGCATACAATTCTACTGTATTCTGTATTCAACTCTCTGGAATGTGTCCTGGGTTTTGTTGACATTTAAGTCAAAATATTATACATAGTATGATTTAAATTAAATCTATCTTGTACCCAAGTTCTTGCCTGCTTATTATTAGGGACACTGTATTAGTTAGCTTCTTATTGCTTTGACCAAAATACTTGACAAGAACAACTTAGAGGAGGAAAGGTTTATTTAGCTCATGATTTCAGAGGTTCAGTCCATGGGCAGTCAACTCCAAGGCAGAAATACCGTGGTGGCAGGGTGTGGCAGAGGATAGATGTTCAGCTCATAACAGCTGGGAAGCAGAGAGGGAGGGCGAGAGAGAGAGAGAGAGAGAGAGAGAGAGAGAGAGAGAGGGAGAGAGGGGAGAGAGGGAGAGAGAATGACAATGTGCAAACAGGTATAGCTTTTAAGGCAATAGACATTATCTTTTTTATATTTAAGAATGCAAGAGATGTCAACAATTGGAGCTGCCTATAATAAATGGCAATTAATAGAAAAGATGAAATGTGGACTCTCTCTTATTTAGAGTTATATCTGTCTCCTGGTGGAGTTTTAGACTGGAGTGAAATTTCTAGGTTTCTTCTCTTTGTGGAAGATTAAATGAATTCTAGTTGAGCATCATCAAGAAACCCAGAGGTTTCCAGGATTCCTAAACACATTGTGATACTAGAAAGCAAATATGTGCTCAGAAAGAAAAGGAGTTATTAAAAAAAAAACTTGGAAGCCAGCTTGGATTTTATTGACAAAATAGGAGATGCATTCCACCTCAAAATAAATAATAACTGTTTTGGATTATAGCCCATTGAGCAGAACAAGAACCTATACTAAGATATACTTATTTTAATAAGCCAATAAATACATAGATGAAGAGATGAAAGCTCTTCCTTATGGTTAACCAATAAAGCAGCAATGAAAGAGTTAGAAAATCACTATTCTGCAATCATCATAGTAATAACTGATCCAAATAGGAATCATGAGTGAATCCTAAAACTAGTGGGTGTTTGATGCAAAATAGGTGACTTACATTATCTCAGAGTGTCTCCCTACAAATCATCAGTTCAGAAAGAGAAAACACTAACTTCCCAGCAAATCCAGTGCACATCCCGTTAGGTAAAGTCAGCATCACCCTTAGAAGATAGCCCATGCTCATGTGCCTGGTGCGAGGACGTCCGTGGAAGGATTGCTTGCCTGGTGTTCCTGTCCCAGAAATATATTCTCCAAAATAACCAGCTCTTCAAAAATTTCTGTTCCATGAAAGACAAAGAAAGACTGGAAACACATTCCAGAGTAAATAGTCTTGACAACCAAATGCAGCACATGATGCTAAATTGGATCCTGGACCAGGAAAGAAAATTTTACAAAGGACATTATGGAGATGGTTGGCGACATGTAATGTCACTATGGTTATGCGGGAGACAGTTCTCTCTCTTAGGCAACATCTGCTGAAGTCTTTGGGGTGGACTACGAATGACACCTGTATCTTGCTCTCAAAGGCATATGGGGGAAGGAGGAAGAGGAGAGGGAAAAGGGAAGGAAAGGGGGAAAGGGAGACGAAGGAGGGGAAGAAGAAGAGGGAAAAAAGGAAAGAAGGAAAAAATAAATGAATGAGAGTGATGTTTTAGAGAGCAAATGTGATAAACCATTGCGCTGATAATGGGAGAACTCATCTTGCTACATCTTGAGAAACTCAAAATTATTCCAGAAGGAAATGTTAACGAGGAGCATACTGTGGGTAGGTGCTCGCATCCGTCCCATCTGTGTGTATATGTTCACAACCGATCCATCTGGTGGTTTGCAGGGGGCAGCGGCCACGGAGCTGTCCCTGCATAAGGGCAGCGGAGTTTCCATTCTGTTCTGCACTGGGCACCGGGTTCAGAGCCCAGCACCTGCCCGGGCACAAGTAGGCAGTGCCTAAATGTTTGTTGATTACCGGGACCTCAGCATCTCGAAGTCCCCTGAGCTGGGGCGTATTTATCTTCCCACAGTGGCAAATGTCAATGGAAAAGGGATATGTTACTCTTCCCTAGCTCCCTTGCAGCCAGTTCCAGTCATTAAGAGGAGTCCATTGTAACCCGCGGATGTAAGCGGGAGGATCATAAAGAGAGGGTGTTGCTTCTCTGCCCCTTCCATTCTTGGTGTTGGTAGGAATATGGATGCGACGGCTGGAGTTGGAGAGACCCTTTCGGATCATGCGGCGGTGGTGGGGGAGCCACCTGCTAAGAATGATGGAACAAAGATAGGCCACTGGGTGCCATGGGGTCCTAGCCTCGGGCTGCTCACCGCAGACTTCCTTTCCTCGGGAGAGAAGTAAACATCTCTCTTCTTTAAACCATCATTGTTTTGCTTTTTCTTTCGTTTGCAGCTGAAGCTCATCCTTGGGATACACTTTACTTTCTAAAGAGCGTCACTAAGCGTCACTATTGAATTTTTGATCCCCAGTGGAGCTTTCCATTGCACTTGTATCATCGCCCATTTTAAGGATTCTCAGGCCTTTTTGGTTCGTTCGTTTCCCCTTTGTGTTTTCTTGAGTAGAACTGTTCGTACTGTGACATGGATTCTGTCCTCTCCTGGAGCTGGAGGGTTAGTCTCTGTGGCTTGGGGTGTCTTCATGCCGGGGACACCCCCCTTTCTTCCTCTGTCATGGCCAACCTTCTCCGTGTTGCACATTGCTAAATCGGTCAGAAAAGATTGTGAGAACTGGCTAGCTTCGGAGATTTCTTGTCGACCGACCCAGCTGGAGACCGGATGTGCCGAGGTAAGCACTTGGAATAATCGGGAAAGAGGAAATTTTAACTGTTTCCAGTTGCCAGAAGCATTTCACTTTAGCAGAAGCATGCGGAGCAGGGGTTTGGGAGTGCGCCTTTTGCCTGGTGAGTTTTGTTTAGCAAATCTTGGTATTCTTTGGAATCTGCTCATGTTTTTCCTTGCTCGGTGGATGGTTCTTCCTTTGAAACTATTTATTGCCACTGAAGTTTGTGGCCCAGTCAGTCCCACGGATAATCAATGGGTGTGCGTGCCCGCAGCGCAACATAAATAGAATAACTGACTTGCAGCTTGTTTATTGTTAGACTGGTATGTAAGCAACGGAGCTTCACTCCTCAATTACGTGTGTGTGTGTGTGTGTGTGTGTGTGTGTGTGTGTGTGTATGTGTGTGTGTGTAGTGGAATACAGAAACTTGAAAATGGACCTCGCGGGGATGCTGCGTGGTGTCCTGTTATTCCTTTAAAGCATTTATTTGTCAAGTGTTAACATGGGTGAAGATGGGGTTGGCTTGCAGGCCAATATGACTATGAATGGCAATCGGTAGCTACTTGAATGAAAAGGATTATATTTGGATCTGCCATGGAGGAGGTCTTCCTACTCTTCAAACTCTGAGGGAACAACAAGAATCAGTAATTGCTCTTATATGCCGATTTTATTTTTATTCCTACAGAAAAGAGAACAAACAACTTTTGTTGTTGTTGTTGTTCAGGGTCACCAAAGGAGTCCCTGTCTCCATTTGGTCAGAAAAACAAAACAGCAAAGACAACTAAGAACCAGTCAATCCAAAAACAAAATGTAGAGGGATGTCCGAGGAAACAGGACTACAATATTTCTGTGGTCTAACTGAGCCTGGGATAGTGGGAAAAGAGTGAGGTGCAGAATCAGGCAAGTTTCATGGAAGTTTCAGCCCCTTACGTGCTTTCTTTATGATTTCGGGCAAGTTACATAGACTTCTGAGACTTGGTTTCCCCATTCAATAAAATGTGCATGGTGGCACACTCCTGTAATCCTTGTACTTTGGAGGCTGAGACAGAAGGATTGCAGGATCGAGGCCAGCCTTAGCAACTTGGAGAGACCCTGCTTCACAAAAATAAAAAATAACATAAAGAGTCCAATACTATCTACCTCAAGGAGTTCTTCTGTGTGGGAAAGGAGATCATATATGCGCAAGTGTTTTATAAACTGTAAAATATGCTCAAGTACTTTTTAGCAGTCAGCTAAGTAAAGAAGAGGCCTGCCGTCCCCAGACCTTCGGTGCTGATTTTGGTGGTAATTCGCATTCTAGATCATAGCGACGGGTAGAAATTTGTCAGAATTTTTATGCTATGTGAAAAAAATCTATTCCAATTAAAATGAGTAGCACTCCAGGATTATTGCTGTTGTTCGTGGAAGTTCCTGAGAAGACAGGTAGGCAAATGAAAAACAGAAATCGCCTTTCTCCCTTGACCTTGTGAGAAAGAGGCCAAGAGACACTTGAGCGGATCTGGACAACCGCATCTCTCACCGAGAAGCGTGGTTCTCATCTTGGCCCTGCTTTTGAATAGAGAGCCATGTATCCAAGAGACACGCTTTCTGAAGTAGTGTGCTCTGGAAGGAGAACAGAGGAAGTGGAGTGTAAGAGACGTGGTCATGCAGAAGAGTTTTGCACGACAGGTGGGCTTTTAAGAGTGTTGTCCTGGAGAGGATGCAAATGCCTTCTTCAGCTCTGACAGCTCCGTTAAGTGTAAAGAAAGACATGGGTACTGGGGGAGCTGGAGTGTGGTACAGGGCAGACCTGTGTGTAGGGTTTTGGTTTTAGGCAACTGGAAAGCAAGTTAACAATCCCCTTCTATTACCTGAGGCTTCTGCTTGTGGAGTTTGGAAGTTCTCCAGGAAGGCTCCTCTGTTTCTCTGAGCAGCGAAGTGACTAGCACCACAGCAGGCAGGTGTCATACCTAGTACTGCCAGAAGCTAAGCATAAATTGGGGAGGATTTTGTAGAAACCTTCTGATAGAAATCCAGAGAAAGATGTTTGGAATACAAAGGAAGAGTATATGGTTTCACTTACAAACAACAACAACAACAAAAGGTATCGAGCTTGGCATGGTGACACACACCTGTGATCCTAGTACTTGGGAGTCTGAGACAGGAGGATTGCAGGTTCGAGGCCAGCCTTGGCAATGTAGTAAGACTCTCAGCAACATAGTGAAACCCTGTTCCAAAATAAAAAAATAAGAAAAGGCTGGGGGTGTAGCTTGGAGGTAGAATGTCCTGGGTTCAATGCCCAGTAACACACACTCCCCACCCACACACACTGGGGGTGGGGGGTAGGGAATTGGCCTTTGCAGATTGGATAATAGTAGAGATTGTGGGAATAAAAGAGATATTTTGCATTTGTAATAAATGTATTATATGGGAAATACTAAATACAGTCCCAAATGAGGAGAAGATAATCAGTCTTCTTACCAGAGGTTCCTAATTTTGACTGAGTTCAGATGGAGAAAAAATAAGGGGTTTTGAAGGATTGAGTCTTTTTGACTGTGGTGGTCTACAGAGTGGGAACTTCGGGAAAGAGGGTCATGAATATTTGTTGACGAAAACAGTCACACTTGGGAGCTTTGAGGGGACTCCCTACAGACAGACTGGATTCCCAGTTCTAAGTTTTCACAGCTGTCTGCAGTTGTTTGGATGACGATAAGAATCAAGGATACTTTTTCCCTGTATTTGGAAAAAACGATGCCAGACGGCTTGAAAGTTGACGGGAAAGGGCTACTGAGAACGGGGTTCTTCTGGGCGATGCGATCTCAAAGTGAGACCCCATGTCCCCGAGGCAGGGTGGAACGGGGCTGAACTCAATCTCTGTTGAGAACTAAAAAGTAACATATTTTGCTTATATAATGCTGATTTTTCCTTTATTCTTATACTTGTATTAGAAACGAGTAATTCAGTCCCAGAGAAAGTAACTGTGGGGACTTTTCTGCCAAGACCCAGTGCCAAAGGTGAATTTTGTTATTTTTTTTTTTTGAGGTGCCGGGGATTAAACCCAGGGGCATTCTACCTTTGAGCTACAACCCCAGCCCTATTTTTTATTCTTTATTTTGAAACAGGGTCTCACTAAGCTGCAGAGGGCCTCACTAAGTAGCTGAGGCTGGCCGCGAACCCGGATCCTCCTGTCTCAGCCTCCCAAGTACTGGAATTACAAGCGTGCACCACCACGCCCGGCGAATTTTGTGATTAAAGTGTTCAATATAATTAATTGATGCATGACCAAAACCAAGTTAGGGTTGTTTTTTAACATTAGTTAATCAAAAAAGAAGAGGCAGGATTATAACCAAAACGAATGGGGGAAGACTGAGTTACTAAATTGGGCTTTCACCAGAGTTTGTGTGACCATGGTCCTGTAAAAAACTAAAAGATCCTCATTCTTGTTGGCCCTGGAGGAATGTGGATGAAGATGAAGGAGATGAAGGCTAGGGCTCCTTGTTTCTCATTTCCTTTGATTGTTTCCCTTGAGGACTGGGATTGGCTGTGAGGCAAACATTTTTTTGTTTCATCCTTCATTTTTCATCCCTGGGCTTTAATATTCAAATGACACGTATCTGCAGCATGTGAGCTATAGAAATGAAAAATGGACAATATTCGTTTATTCATCCAACAAGTGTTTCTTGAGCACTTGCTCTGAGCCGGGTTCTATGGGAGACATTGTCTTGGTCTCCTGGGAGCTCCTGGTATTGTGGATGCAGAAGTTATACAAATATGTAACTGCAGTACGGTGAATTTAGTGCTATAGGAAAAACAGAGAGAGGGAGTTACGAGCCCTGGTTTACATGGGAGCCCTTCACAGAGGAAGGACATAAGGAAGGAAAGAAGGTAGGCATTCTCTAGGTAGAGAAGATGATGCAAGGCACAGGGACGAACCTGGTCTGAGCTTTGGTCCACATCAGAGTGTGTGTGTGACACCAGAGGGATTCGCAACAGCAGGGTGAAAGAATGTGGGAGCTCAAATAGAACGGGGGCCCAATTTGCTGGGATCTTTATGGGATGTTCTGAGCTTGGACTTCATCTTTTAGGCCCTGGGAAGCCACTGGGGGACTTAAACAGAGGTCTCAGATGTACCAGTTCCAGGAAGATCATTTTGGTGCTGTTATAGAAAATGTACTGAAAGCAGGGACGTATTTAGAAGGCTGTTGGAAGCGATGCAGGTAGAAGGACAGCATTAAAAGCAGCAACTGTGGGTCCAGGTGATGGCAGGGGCTTTGAGGGAGAGTGCAGATGCATGGATGGCATTTTAGGGGCAAGCGTGGAGGAGGACATCGAGGGTCCTCCTAAGCTGGGCAGCAGAGTGGAGCATGATATCACGTCGGGAGTCACCAGGTTGGTAGCAGAGGGAGCAGGTTTCAGATGGCAGTGGGATAGCCTGGGTGCAGAATCACAGGTTTTACTTTCAGACCCACAACTAGCCCTTTGAGCTGGCGGACGTGTGGTGGTTGCAGTTACATGGAGTACGCTGAATCATAGCATGGCAAGCCCCGTGATTTTGATTTCAACTGGCCTCTAATTAGACAGAACAGGAAAACTATATTTTAGTTGCTGGATTAAATATTTTTTTTCCGCCTCATGATCTAAAGGAAAAGGTGTCTGCCTTTCAAAGTAACTGCTGTGTGTGAGTGATAGCTCTGTACGTGGTATTGTGCGTGAGGAATCTGTTGTTAGAAATATTTGATGGGAGAAAACTGATGCCTTGCTACAGAGACATTAACAAATTCATCAAAAGTGGTGAAGATGTGGTTAAATCAGGTCTGCATTATATGCAAGTATATTGTTATATGTGATTCTTGCAAAAAAAGATACATTTTATGGGAAAATAGCTGAAAAAATTGTAAGGTATTTTGGTTCTTATTTGGTCATTTAAGTTGTTCATTAAGACGTTTCTGCCTATATGGGAAACATTTAAGCTTAATTTACATATGGCATGATCTTTGTGCTACTTAAAAGCTCACAAACTTTTTAGGAAAAACATAGTTTGAGTGTTTTCCAAAATTATAATGGAGGAATTGGATGTCTTGAAAACTTGAGCTCACATAAAGAATGTTTTTCCATTCTGTTTTATTTGTGCAACACTCAGACTTCCTGTGGCTGGGTCAACAGTATTTTATAGGCTTTTCTGGGTAAAATAAACTTTTCTTTTGGACCAAGGGGAAAACTGAAACAGACTCATCCTTCTCAAGCATAAAAACTGAGTCTCCACAATTTAAAGGTAATTAGCCTTAGCTGTTTTTTAAAACTCAAACAGTCCTGTTAGCATAGGATGACAACATAACCCTGAGTCCTCAAATGTCTCATCCACTGTGGTCAGTATAAAATAAAAAATTCTACAAACAATAATGAATATTGGTGAGGATATAGGGAAACAGGAATTCTTATATACTGTTGGTATCCACATTATCCACATTAGGGCGGCTGCTATGGAGATCAGTGTGGAGCTTCCTCAGAAGACTGGGAATGGAACCACCATATGACCCCGCCACACCACTCCTGGGTATCTTTCCAAAGGGACTGAAATCAGAACATTACAGTGCTACATGCACATCCATGTTTATGGCAGCACAATCCACAATAGCCAAGTTATGGAACCAGCCTAGGTGTCCGTCAACAGATCAATGGATTATGAAACTGTGGTGCATACACACAGTGGAATTCTACTCAGCCATCATGAAGAACAAAATTATGTCATTTAACAGGAAAATGGATGGAACTTGAGACTGTTATGCTAAGTGAGAGTAGCCAGTCACAGAAAAAGTGAAGGGTCATATGTTTTCTCTCATATGCGGAAGCTAGGGAGAAATTGGGTTTTAAGAGGGACTCCAAATAAAGGAGGAGAAACCTCAGTGGAGCAATAGAGGGGGTCGAGGGGATGTAGACTTGATGAGGGAAACATTTCAAATGATGCTATGTACGCATATGACATGATCAATGCCAATCTCAATATCGTGTACAGGGAAGAGGAGAGAGTAGGATGGGATAGGGGTGGGGGGCTCACCAAGTGCTATGTCCATGTATGTGCCTATCACTCCGAGCCTCATTATGGTGTGTGATTACAATGCACCAATAAAAGTATACTTAAAAAACTTTGGCAGGAAGGAAACATATTGACAAGAGAAAAAGGAGTTAATAAAAACAGACCCTAAGAAGACACGTATGTCAAAATGTCAACCACTTTAAAGCAGTTACAATAAATATGTCCAGGGAACAAATGGTTTTGTCATAGACGTGAATGAGTGGAAAAATCTCATCTGAGAAATGGAAAATGTACAAAAGAATCAAATGGAAACTCTAGAATTGAAAAGCAAAATATCTAAACTGGAAAAGTTTGCTATACGGGTTTAGCAGCAGATTGATGGAGGGAGAAAAAAGGACCAGTGAACTCGAAAATGGACGATGGAAATTAATCCATTTGTAGAACATAGGGGAAAAGAAAGAATTGAAAAAACTCCACAGTCTCAGCAAGCCGTGGGACACCTCACACAGTGTCAGAAAGAGGCTGGCACGGAAAGCAGCATTTCAACAAATAATGAATTAAAAAGTTCTCCAAATTTGGTGGAAAATATTAACTCGCAGATCCAAGAGCCTCTGCAAATCCCAAGCGAGAGAGAGCCAAAGAAAACCACACTTGGGCGAATTACGGTTGAAATTCTGAAAATGAAAACGATGAGGAAGTCATGAAAACGGCCAGAGAAAACCAACCCATTATATATAGTTGGGTAATGATATGACTGATCCCAGACTTATTAGAAACAATGGAGAACAGGGGACAATGAGAATGGCTTGTCGTAAGTGCCCGGAACAAAGAACAACCTGTGAACTCACAACTCTTCATGTGGGAAGGTAACGTCTTGCACATGAAAACAGGGTTTTCTGCTTACTTAGTTTAGTGTATCAGTCAGCTTTGCATTGCTACAACAGAATACCAGCGGCAGCTAGCTTATAGAGGAAAAGGTTACTTTCAGCTCATCATTATGGAGGATCAAAGTCCAAAATCAGGCAGGCCCACTGGTTTGGCCTCTTATAAGGGCAGCGGGTGGAGGCGCACCATGGTGGGAGCCCATGTAGGAGGGTGGTCATGTCTTAAACAGGAGTGTGTCTGGGGTCTCATGATGTCTGTTAAGAGTGCGCCCCCAATGACCTAAGTACCTCCTATAACAAGGCCCTTCCTTATTTATTTATTTATTTATTTATTTATTTATTTATTTATTTATTTATTTATACTAGGGAGTCCAGGGGCATTCTTCCTCCGAGCTACAACCCCAGCCCTTTATTATAATAATTATTTTTTATTTTGAAACAGGGTCTCACTAAGTGGCTGAGAGCCTCACTAAGTTGCTGAGGCTGGCCTTGAACCTGCGATCCTGTGTCTCAGCCTCCCAAGTACATGGATTATTGGTTTGTGCTACCATGCCTTGCTAAGGCCTCACCTTTCACAGTCCACACCATGTCATGATATTGCCCTGCTAGGGATCAAGCCATTACATATGGGCCTTTGGGGAGGATTTACTATCCAGACCATAGGATTTGGGAACCTCTGAGTTAAACAAAGAGGATTCAGTACTGTATGATTTCTCAGTAATTGAGAGGTTCTAAGAAAAGGCTGTCACAATCATCAACTTGTAAGCTTTTTTTTTTAAACTATAAATCACTTATTCACAGAACATCTCAGGGGATTCATTTTATTTCTAATACTCTTCTGGAAATACTAAACTTCAGTAATGGAATTGGATATTATTTATGATTTCTTTTTTATTTTCACTAAAGGCTGAAGTGATTTGGGAAAATAATTAGCAGTATCTCTTTTTGTCTCTTTTTGTGTTCTAACAATAAAAATGTGAAGTTTCTTTTTAACCTTCTTTGCCTTTTGTTTCTTCTCGTAGCACATTTTCAGAGTTGAATGGCCTTGGGTTACTGCCAGGTGAAATATTTTCCAGCAGGGCTAAATTGTTCAGTGCTGCCTTATTAGACTATTTAGATATAGATGAAAATAGAATTCCCACCTAGAGTTTTCAATGTGTATTTTATGAATATAACACTGCCAGGAATATAGATTGAGTTGTATTACAATAAAATCATTATCTTTTGTGTTTCTGTTGCATGATATTTATGCATACTCTTATGTATAGTTTAAACATAAACGTGTTGCAAATTAAAGCCACAGGAAGTTTTGCAGTCCAGAACTGCTTTGCAGATGACTTCAGCCATCTCATCAAAATAGAACTTCAGCTTCTTGAATTTAATTCGGTGAAGGATTGAGTGGGTTAAATTTCACTGCTCCCAAACGACATGACCTTCTCTTTGAGTGTATTAGGATGCAGAACTTAAGAGATGGTCGTTTAAAAGATTTGTTTTTGAATTATTTTTGTGTGTATGTGGTACTGAGTATTGAAGCCAGGGGCACATTCTACCTCTGAGCTATACCCCCAGCCCTATTATGTTTTTTATTTTGAGACAGGGTCTCACTAAGTTGCTGAGAGTCTTGCTAGGTTGCTGAGGCTATCCTTGAACCTGTGATCCTCCTGTCTCAGCCTCCCAAGTACTGGAATTACAGACATGCGCCACCACAACCTGGCTTTTGTTTTGAATTTGTTGCGCTCATCTCCTAATTCTACATCCACCCAGAGCTCCCTAGAAGTCTAACGCATTTCCTTCCCTCGGAGCAGTCTGGCCTCTCCTCGTGGCCTATGCTGAGCTTCCCACACTGACTGGCAGGTGGGCTTGTACTTCCTCCTAGTGGGTGGCTGGTTAAGACCTGATGGACATTCCTCTCCTTCCATCTTTCTCTCTCTCATTTCCTAAAGTAGTTTGTGAATCTCAGTCTCTTTTCCCTTTAAACCAAAGACTTGTATTCAAAGACTTCCAATAAACTTCTACAGCAGTGCTTCTCTATGGGTGACCCCCTGCCCATCTTCAGCATCAGTCACTCAGAAATTGTTAGAAATGAATATTTCTGGCCCATCCCATTAATAAGCTAAATCCGAGTCTCTGGGAGTCCGGCCCAGCAATCTGTACCCTAACAAGCTCTCCTGGAGGTTCTCAGGCTCCATGAAGTTTGAGAACCACTGTCTTATAGCCAGGAAAAACTTTTGAATAGTTTTGTTGATTATTCAAGAGCAAAGGTGAGCTGAGCATGGTGGTGCCTGTCTGTAATCCCAGTGCATGGGAGGCTGAGACAGGAGGATCACAGGTTCAAGGCCAGCCACAGTAATGTAGTGAGACTCGCATCATCATAGCAAGACCCTGTTTCAAAAATAAAAATAAAAGGCTGGGCATGGTGGTGCACGCTTGTAATCCCAGTGCTTGGGAGTCTGAGACAAGAGGATCACAGGTTCGAGGCCAGCCTCAGCAATGTAGTGAGACTGTCAGCAACCTAGGGAGACTCTGCTTCCAAACAAAAATAGGGCCGGGGGTGTAGCTGGGAGGTAGAATGCCCCTGGGTTCAATTCCCAGTACCAAAAAATCCCCACAAAAAACAAAAAACAAAAAACAAAAGAAAACAAAACAAACAAAATCCCACAAAAAACAAAAGTAAGGTGCAATCTGAGAAACTTCGCTGCTGGTGGTGGTAGCAACACACTGGACTGGATGAGTCACTTTTCCAATTAAGTGAAGCATTTGAAATAATAACAATAACAATAGTTAGTAGTTATAATACATAAATAATGGAACCTAATATTTACTGAACATTTTTCTGCGAGGCCAAGCCTTTCACATGCTCTGTCTCCTTTAATTCCCCCAGCATTCCAGAGGTCAGAACCAATGTTATTCCTGTTTTACATGGAGGGAAGCAGGTTTAGGAAGGAATTGGCCAAGGTCAAGTTGTTTGATGGTGGAGCTGGGAGTCCGATGCTGGTCTGGTACTCCCAGTGCTGAGCACGCCACAACCCGCTGGGTAATGCTGCTGGAGACTTTGGACAAGCGAGCCCGTTTCCCCCACCTCTGCCCATATCGCTCCCGTGAGGCCAGACACTTATTTGTCCCTTTCAAAAAATGCAAGAAGTGGAGCCAAAGTTCATGTCTTTGCAGATAAGCTCCTATCTGCTGTACTCATGTGGGCTTATCTTCCCTTGCAAATTAATATCCAAAGCCACCTTTATCATGTAGAGTGAATGTTAGACTTTATTTTCTGTGCAGACAAATATTTACAGCCTCTTTTCTTTTGAAAGTTTATCTCCTTCTGGAAGTAATGAATTCAACTGACCTTTTGTATTTGGGCTCTGGTTTGTGGGTTTTGAAGCTTTCCAAGATCAACTGAGCAACGAGGTGGTTTGGCATTTTAAATTCTAGTACAGTATCAAGTTGGATGGCTTTGAAAGCAATTGATGCTTGAATGAAGTCCTCATCCTACTGAGTTGTGCCCCCTCCTTTTAAAAATTTTATTGGATGATTAGAGGCAGCTTTTCAAATTCCATTCATGATAATTGAGGGATTTAGTTTACCTCCAAGATATTTTTGCTTTCTTGACAACCAGAAAAAAAAATGTTTTAAACTAGTCAGACGCACCATCTTAAATGGAAAGAGTCTCCCAACATTGAAATTTAATGTGATCATAGGTTAACATAGAGTAAAAACTTAAAGTCACCTTCAGACTTACTGGCTTGATGCCAGCCCTCCCCGCCCATCACGCAGATTCCATTTAGAGAGGAGACGCAAGGAGCATTCGTTGAAATCGGAATGATTAATTTCATTATGTGTAAGTCCATATAAATTAATTCCAGTGTCAATATGAATTAACTCTAGTGCCAGTAATTCCATAGACTTCCTAGTTTATCAGATATTCCTAAGAATTCAGAAAAGCATTTATGCGTGTGTGTGTATGTGTGTGTGTGTGTGTGTGTGTGTGTGCACGCGCATTTACTTAAGAAATGTCTCTATACTCTAACTTCTTATTTATGTTAGGGTGGCTTTCACTTTTATGCAAAATACCTCTTTAGAATGATAGAATTTCTCTTTCTTCATCTCCCCCTCTATTTCTGTTTCCCTCTTTCTCACACCACGTACGGCTGGCAACAATTGAAGAGCTCTGCCCTTGTCTGAGGCTGGAAGACTTTTCTTTTTTCTATTGCACGGGGAGGGTTATTGCAGATTATTGCCATCTCTCCCATTAAAAACTGTGTGCTGTCTAGACAGTAATGTTTGTTAGGTCAGTGGGTGTGGCTGTCTAGTTACAACAGAGATACTTCTGTTTATTTTGTGGTACTGGGGATTGAACCTGGGGTGTTCTACCTCCGAGCTATACCCCTAGCCCTATTTTCTTTTGAAACAGGGTCTCATTAAGTTGCTGAAGGTCTTGGTAAGTTGATGAGGCTGACCTCAAAACCATGATCCTCTTGTCTCAGCCTCCCAAGTACTGGGATAACATGTGTGCACCACCAAGCCTGGCTAGGGGACACTTTTAAATGAATGAAAAGGGTAAGTGGAGGTGTTCATATGCCGTTAGTTTGCTTTTCTTCTTTCCCACCCATGAAATTTGGAACAATAGTGTTCTTTTGAAAGTGTTGACTACCTCGTTCTAAGACACTGACAAGTGTTGGTGATTGCATATATTTTCCTAAGTCCTTTAACATAGTCACAGAATGAGTAAAAATTTGGTTTGGTTTCTATTATTATTCTTCAGAGGGGAAAGGATTCCCTAATTCCCCAAGTGATACTGCTCTGGGTTCCACATGACCTATTGTGTTGCCCTATTTGTTTTAATTTCTTCATGTTAGGGTAAGGATTTACAATATTTCAAACACACTTAAATCATCATCTGTATCTGGGGTCAGCGTGTGTGTGTGTTCGTGTGTGTACACGTGTATGCATGTCGAAAGGACCAGGCAGTAAGTATTTTAGGCTTTGTGGAACAGACCACTTTGATCTTGCAGTGTAGAAACAACTGCAGACAATACAAATGTCTGAACAAATGGGCTTGGTTGTGTTTAAATAAAACTTTATTTATAAAAAAAACAGGTGGCAGGCTGACTTGGCATGAGCTGTAGTTTGCTGACCCTGCTCTATGTTAAGCACTATGGGTTTATCTGTCCTCTGTAACCTGCCTTCCTCATTTCGGTCTCCTGGTTTATTCCTGCTACCTGAAGAGGATCCCATGCATTCTTCCCCATCTTCTCTCAAGTCATGCCTTCAACTTTAGAATGCCTTTTCTGCTTCTTTCTCTCTGCTTTTCTTTGAAGGCTCCATTGTGGGATGTGTAGGGGAGCTGGTGGCAGCGTCTGCTCCCCACTGAATATTAAAGATTATTCAGTTGGTCTGATTATCTAGATGGAGTTTCCCTTTTCTCCTTTACCATTCCAGAGGGGTCCCTCCTGAAGTTGCACTCCAAGTAGACAAAGATGATGACCTTCTCAGTGAAATGAAGCTCTTTCTTAATTAACGGACAAAGCAGTAGCTTTGCTCCCTGCCCAGCAGTGTTTTGGGGAGAGCTATCTCCGTGAAGCTCTGGGGGACCCCTCTCTCTGGAAGGGGATCTCCAACCCTGTGTCTCCCTCCTCTTCTGTCTACTCCTTGTTCTTCTTTGGGTCAAGTTTATATATAAATAGACCTATGTTCTTTAGAAAAGGGCCTGTTTCTTAAAAGTTCACACTTGATTGACCCCTTGGGTAACTGTCTAAATGTACTGTGGTTTTCTCAAATGCTGACAGTTATGACTGATATGGTCATAGAGTAAATTGTTTGCAGACTTGAATGCTCCCCTGGCCTCAGCAGGTCCTCTTTGGAGTAATGTGTTGACATCAGCTCTCATGAATTTTTGTTCCAGGATAATATCCATACCCCCCAATATAGGCTTTAGTTTTCCATTGCATTGAAGAACTACTGAGAAGAAATGTCTCCATGTGTTTTGCCAGTTTTAATACAACCTGCTTCCAGTGTCCAGTGGTCATGAGTCCCTTTCTCTTCTCTACTCAAGATGCATGAAAACCATCCCTTGGAAACCATCACATCTCTACAGGGGTCTTTCTGACTTATGCCTCCTTGCTCCAAGTTGGAATGCCCATGAGCCAGTTCTCATGAGTGACTGTGACTCTCATCTCTTGCCCATCCCTTGGAAGTAGCTGATAGGACTGCAGTGTCACTGCTGAGCTCGTACCCTCACTCAAGGACTGATGGGGGAGGAAACGACACCATTCTTGTTCCGGTGGCTCTTCCAAGGATTAACACCAGTCTTTGTAGAAGGAAGTGTTCAAAAGCCATGGCTAATCAGTGAAAATAAACCCTAAGCAAATTTCAAATGGAAATAAAATACATAAACACATTACAAAACAGCTGTCCAGCTGCTCTGGGCTCCACTGCATCCTTCCCTTCTCTTTGTCTTCCTGGATAACATCACCTTCTGATGTCTTGGTCAGTGGACTTTGGCCCTTCGTGTGGCTCTGCTCCCCTGAGTGGCACTTTCAGACCATGGTTTCTGGGAAGCTCCTCTGCTCTTCCCCAGGCTCCAAGTGGAGTAGTGACCATGTGAGTTGGTTGCTCCTCTTGAACTTGGTCTCACTTCCCCTTTTATCTGATGGAAGGATTCATTGCTCCCAGGCTCCTCCTGTCACAGGTGTGGAGCTTTGGATGTGGAGGGGTCGGGAGACAGCTGCACCCATAGGAACGGAGGGTAAAGGAGCAGAGAAAGCTTAGAGCGAGAGTGTGGAGGGTGGGAGAGAGGAGGGAAGACTGGGGAGGGCCAAGAATGGGGGAAGAAGCTCCTGGCCGGAGTGTGAAGGGACAGCGTCACAATGGACATTTCAGTCCTTGGAGTAAGGTATGAGGTGCTAGATGACCAGAATCAGAGTACTGGACTTGCAGTCACCAGTGCTGTAGGAACAACAGTAAACATTTACGGAGAGTGTTGTGTGCCAGCCACCGTGCTAGGTACTCTGAATACCCAGTCTGATACAACAACAGTGACCTTTCAGATTGGCCCTTGTTTGATAGAGCATGGTGCTGTGGGTTGGACCTCGTGTGTTGAAACCTGTCCTCAGTGTGGCAAGGTTCAGAAGTGGGACGTGGCTGGAGGAGGTGGGTCCTTGGGGGTGTGGCCTTGAGAGCTATAACTGTCCCTGGTGTACCTCTCTCTCTCTCCCCCCTATACCTCTCTCTCCCCTATACCTCTCTCTCTTTCTCGCCTGCCTGCCTGCCACGAGCTGAGCAGCTTTCTTCTGCCATGCCCTTCCCCATGATATTTTCTATTCTGGGGGCAGCTGAGCATGGATTGAATCTCTGAAACTATGATTCAAATAAATATTTCTTCCTCTTCATTGCTGTTGTCAGGTATTGTGGTCACAGCGACAAAGAAAAGCTGATTAACACACCAGGCCCTCAGGAACTCTAGTCTTGCTCACCTGGTCCTGTTAGCTTTTTTTTTTTTTTTTTTTTTTTTTTTTTTTTTTTTTTTTTTTTTTGCGGTACCGGGGATTGAACGCAGGGGCGTTCTACCTCCGCGCCACACCCCCGGCCCTATTTTTTCTATGCTTTATTTTTGAAACCGGGTCTCACGAAGTTGCGGAGGGCCTCGCTAGGGAGAGAGAGAGAGAGAGAGAGAGAGAGAGAGAGAGGAGAGAGAGAGAGAGAGATTGATCGCACGCGCATGCGCGCTGAGGCTGGCCGCGAACCCGGATCCTCCGGTCTCCACCTCCCAAAGTACTGGGATTACAAGCGTGCGCCACCACGCCCGGCTCTGTTAGCTTTTTATGCAGCCAAACAGATGAGCAGATATCTATAGTAGGCCAAATGTATCCCCTCCCCCACACAATTGTTCTTACCTTAATACCTGAAACTTGAGAATGTTACATGTATTAGTTCCCTCTTGCTGCGCTAATAAATTATTGTAAGTATAATGGCTTAAAACAACACAGGTTTATTATCTGACTGACCTGGAAGTCAGAAGTCCAAACTGGGTCTCACTGTCCAGGTGTCTGTAGCTCTGAGTTCCTCCTGGGGGCTCTTGGGAGAATCTGTTTCTTTTCCTTTCCGGTTTCTAGAGGCTGCCCACATTGCTTGGCTTGTGGCCCCTTCTGTATTCAAATTTAGTCCAGTTTTTTCTAACACAGCATCGCTCTGAGACTGATTCTTCTTCCTCCTTTTTTCACATAGAGAGGACCCTTTTAATTACATTGGGCCCACCTGGATAATCCAGGATAGCCTCCCTATCTTAAAGTCAGCCGATTAACAACCTTAATCTACACAGATTTAATTCCCTGCATATGACATATTGACATATTCCAGGGGCTGGGGTGTGGAAATCTCTGGGGGGAGGCAGTCCATGATTCTGCCCACCACATTATATTACATGGCAAAAGGAACTTAGCACATATATTTATTTCATTTAATTAATTTATTTATTTGTGGTACTAGGGATTGAACCCAGGGGCATTCTACTTCTAAGCCACACCTCTAGCCCTATTTTACTTTTTATTTTGAAACAGAGTTTCATTAACTTGTCCATGGCCTCCCTAAGTTGCTGAGTCTGGCCTCAAACCTACAATCCTCCTGTCTCAGCCTCCCCAAGTACTGGGATTACAGGTGTGTGCCACCACGCCTGGCTTATATATTTAGATTATAGACATTAGAATAGGGAAATGATCCTGAATCACCCAGATGGGACCGACTGAATCACTGAGGTCCTTAGAAGCAGAGAACTTTCTCTGGCTGGAGACAGAGAGAGATGACAGAAGGGAAGGTGCTCCATGACAGACATGGCTTCTGACTCGGCCTGCACACTGCCGTTGGGGTTACTGAATTTGTTTTTATTCGCCTCGTTTCTGCCTAGTGCTTTTGGAAGGGCTTGGCTCTCTTTTGCAAGCCCACAGTTCATCTTCAAAATCTTGCAGTTGGTGCTTACCTATCCAGCTTTGCATTCTAGACCTGAAGTCTAGCCAGTCTCCTATGTTTGTTTCAGCCTCTCCGAGATCCTATACTCTTGCTGTATTCACTGCTTTGATTGCTTGTCTTGCCTCAGTAGCTCTTACCCCTCTTCATCTTTTAACGTTAAATTCAAGTCCACGAAGCTCTGGCAGCTCCGGCCAATATGCAGATTTCTCCCATAGCTTTTACGGTCTTTACATACAGTGTTTAACATATTTATTAGGCATCAAACAATATTTTGGGGGTATTTCCTCTGTAAGTCTTAACCTTCTAAGACATATGCTTCTTGAGACATTTTTGTGGGTCTTTCAGTGTCATGTACTATGGTTAATTATCAATAAATGTTTGCTGATTGACTAAAAATGGTTCCATAAGGCTGAGACAGGAGGATCGCAGGTTCAAGGCCAGTCTCAGCAACCTAATGAGACTCTCAGCAACCTAGAGAGACCCTGTTTCAAAAACAAAAAATAAAAAGGGCCGAGGGCGTACCTTGGAGGTAGAATGTCCCTGGGTTCAATCCCCAGTAAAACACACACACACACACACACACACACACACACACACACACACAAATGGTTCCATAAAGATAAATTAGACACGTGCTTGATAGTATAAATTTCTTCATTGTATAGTAACCATCAGAAGTCTATGTGCACGTATGTTCCTATCACTCTGAACTACATTATGATGCAAGACTATAGTGCACCAATAAAAGTATATGAAAAGTAAATCAAGTGAATATGCTACCTGGATTTTAGGACTCTACATTTCTACACCTCTCTCTTTTTTTTTTTTTTTGCGGTACCAGGGATTGAACGCAGGGGTGTTCTACCTCCGAGCTACACCCCCGGCCCTATTTTTTATACTTTATTTTGAAACCGGGTCTCACGAAGTTGTGGAGGGCCTCACTAAGTAGAGAGAGAGAGAGAGACAGGGAGAGAGAGAGAGAGAGAGAGAGAGCTGAGGCTGGCCGTGAACCCGGATCCTCTGGTCTCCGCCTCCCAAAGTACTGGGATTACAAGTGTGCGCCACCACGCCCGGCTTACACCTCTCATTTTATCTTGGTTTCCATCTCCATCATCCTTACCCCTTCCTGCGCATGCACATCTAGAATTACTAAGGGGTTCAAAGCCCTTATAGTTGCACACCAGTTGGTTTTTATTCTCTGAAAGTTCCAAAAACTTTACAAAATTTATGTAATTCTCATCCTACGGTTCTCCCTGCACATGTAAAATCTCTCATCCTGGCTTTGAAGAAGTAATTTGATTAGAATAATTCACATCATTTTATGAAAAACTTTCTAGCAATTTTAACCATTCTGGCTTTTAATTTTTGTAACAAAGATATTATTTTAAACAATTAAGCTGAGGAGTTGTGGTTTGTGGAGAAATCCATAAATTAATTTCCTTTTGTCCTGGTAATAGAATGATAGCACCTTGCCTCTTCCCATCTGGACAGTTACAGCTCAGATTTATTAAGAGATGGCACACGCAGTGGTTTTATCTGCCATGTGATGATATTGAAAAGCTAACTTGAGAAACAGACCCTCTTTCAATTTAGTGTGATTTTCTGTTCTTTAGTTTGCAAGTAAACATTTTCACATACTTTACGTATTTTACATACTTTTTTTAGCAGTTTCTTTCCTGTAAATGTGAGTTATCATGTACACACCCTTCTCTGTGGAAGAATATATATATATGTATTCATAAAAATATATATGCAAATATATATGCATATATATATATGCGAAGTTGTTTTGGGGGGTGTGGAGGGTGGGTGAAGCTGGATGGGAAGGAGAGGATTAGGCAGTGTTGTCCCGTCTTCTGATTCCGTCTCTGTGTACATGGTCGAGACACTATTCCACGGTTTGAATGTGTCTCCTTGAAAATTCAGGTGTTGAAAGTTAATGGCCAATGTGACAGTACTGAGGGGCAGCCGTTCATGGGTGACGAAGTCGTGAGGGCTCCTCTCCTCGCGAGCGGGATTAAGGTCTTAGTCACAGAGACTTCACGCGGCACTCCACTCACTCGACCTTCTGTGAGAACAAAATGCTCCTCCACTCCCAAGGACGCAGCCCTCACCAGACAGCCGCCCCCGCTGGCGCGCTGCTCTTGGACTTGCCGGCTTCCAGAACTGCCAGAGAATACGCTGCCGTTCTTCATAAAACACCTAGTCTGTAGTATTTTGTTGTAGTAGCAAAAAATGGACTAAGAAAAGGAGGTTAAAGAAGAGACATGGGCTCGAAATGGCGTCACACATCCAGAATGTTCCGACGACACTGGTGGCAACATGCGTTGTTAAAACCTGATTCTGAGAGGGAAATGACCGAGGTTTGGGAACTTTGGCATAGTCCAGAGAGTACTACTCCAAAGTGCCACTCCGCGTGGCTCCAAAGGTACATGGGTTTGGTTTATTTCTTTTTTTCTTTTCTTTTCTTTTCTTTTTTTCTTTTCTTTTCTTTTCTTTTCTTTTCTTTTCTTTTCTTTTCTTTTCTTTTCTTTTCTTTTCTTTCTTTTCTTTCTTTTCTTTTCTTTTCTTTTTTCTTTTCTTCTTTTCTTTTCTTTTCTTTCTCTTCTCTTTTCTTTTTTCTTTTCTTTCCTCTTTTATTTTCTTTCTTTTTCTTTTCTCTCTCTCTCTCTCTCTCTCTCTTTCTCTTGTGTGTGTTGTTTTGTGGTGCTGATCAAATCCTGAGCGACATCCTCAACCTGGATTTACTTCCGGCTCTGCTGCTTACCCAGTGGAGTGACCCCCGGCAGGTCTCTTGGGTGTAAAATGGGGCTAAGATATGTGCCTTGAAGGGTTGGAGAGAGTACCAGCCCACTGCCTCTCACTGGGTGGATGTTTGGTAAATGTAGACATTGCTTCCAGGTGGCATGTTTATGTGGTGCTGATGTGACACATTCACATGATGATGTGTTCCCAGCATGACCTCATACACAAAAGGATTTGCCTCAAGGAAGATGGCTATCTGATTGTGAAAATTCCTCTGGAAGGCTGAGTTTGGGGCTTGGCTGAATTCCCCAGAGGCCATAGGGAGGGCTTGGCCTGTGCTCTGTGGGTGAGGGGCTGAGGCTCCACTTGAAGCAGACCTCGCCTGCTCCTGGGCTGGCCCCACTGGCCGCGGGGGCTGCAGAGGGACTGTGCGAGTTTGTTGGCATCTTGGTGGCCTTCTCATCCAGCTTCTGGGTGGACCAGGGCGGGCAGAGGTGCAGATGGTTGCCCACCGTCCCTGACCCTTGGTGTCTGGGCTTCCACTGGGCCACTTTTGGGGTGAGAACTGAGCACCTCACATGGCCTGGCTTACTCATTACTAGGCAGACCTGGCTGTTAAAACTGACTTCCACGACTGTGTTATGAGGAGGTACTGAGGAGACTTTCAGTTTAATAAACAATGAAAGAAGGAGAAACAATCAAGAGAAATGAGTAGTACATTTTGTGTACTTATATGTTATTTTATATATATGTATGTGTATATATATGTATATATGTATGTGTATATATATGTGTATATATATGTGTATATATATATATATATATATATACATATATATTCACATACACACACAACATACACACTCGGTACCTACAAAGATATATACTCTATGCGAAATATATCCCTTTGGAAATTAAAGTGTGCTGTATTCTGCAAAGCAGACTGTGATTTGATTACAAAATGACAAAAAAGAAAGAAACCACTTCTTTTTATCCCCAGGAACTCAGACATACCTTCACAAGCAAATATTACAAAAGCCCCAGAGGCAGCAATAAATTCCTCTTGTTGATTTAAATCCCATTAGGGCCCAAACTTGTGAGACAAATGATGAAACCTTGGAGCTGACAGACCAGACGACTTAAGGGGACTTTATACCAAAGGGGCTTGTGGAAGTTATTCACAACGAAACCTCCAATTGTAAAAGAGATAAACAAGCTTTGGGTCTGAGTGGTGTTTAATCCAAATGTGCAGTAAGGGCCAAGGAAGATTCATATTGCAAAACACAGGACTTACTAAAGAATTTCAGCACTTTAAAACCCTGGGTCTCTGCTTCGCTGACCAAGGTTCATTACTGTAGCCTGCCTGCCTGACTCCTTCGTTTTCTTTCCTCTCTTTTCTCCTCCCTCCCTTCTTTATTTCCTTTTCTTTCTTTCTTGTCATAGTACAATATGTTACTGTCTTTTGCCATCAATTATAGTTCCAAATATCTTCCATTTCCCCACAGATACATTTAAACCCTTTTGACAGTGTATTAGAAATGTCCTCTCTCCTTGAGACTGACATTCTTCCCAAGCCAAGGTTAAGCATTGCAGTTAGAATTGGGGGAGGGCTAATTGATCGATGTGTGCATGTATACTTCCTTCACCCTGAAACCCATCAAGATGTATGATTACAACACACCAATAAAAAAATAAATAAATAAAAAGAAAAAAAAGAAAGGTGTTTAAGCCATGAATTAAAGTGTCAGAAAACTACCAAGCAGGGCAATTGTTTTACTTTCTAAAGTCTTAGCAGAGCTCTCTCCCAGCGTGTGTCGTGTTTTTATAAAAGTCTCAGTATGTGCCCTATGCGTAAATAGAAGAGCTAAATAAAACCGAATAGATCAGCTAGGTGAAGTTATTGGATAAAGCATCTGCTTTTTAAGCCAAGTTCGGACGGGCTTTCTGTAGAACCTGGGCATCATGATGTAGGGCACGTGAAGCCAAGAGGACTTCTTGATTAATTTTGGAGATGAGACCCAGTTCCACCAGGAAGGTGGCGCACATGGCAAAGTCAGGTGGAGATAAGGGCCCCCCATTGGAAAGCCTGGGTGCAGCCAACATTTGAGTTGTCTGTATGGGAGAACATTTGGATTGAGGAAAACTATTCACCCATTTATTTATCACTAGTGATTGCCACAGCTTTCCTTTTAATTAATTAATTAAATTTTTTTTTTTTTGCGGTACCGGGGGTTGAACCCAGGGGCGTTCTACCTCCGCGCTACACCCCCGGCCCTATTTTTTTATATTTTATTTTTGAAACCGGGTCTCACGAAGTTGCGGAGGGCCTCACTAGGTAGATAGAGGGAGAAAGAGAGAGAGAGAGAGAGAGAGAGGGAGACAGGGAGAGAGAGAGAAAGAGAGAGCTGAGGCTGGCCGCGAACCCTGATCCTCCAGTCTCCGCCTCCCAAAATACCGGGATTACAAGCGTGCGCCACCACGCCTGGCTAATTAATTAATTTTTATTTGGTACTGGAGGCTGAACCCAGGGGCATTCTATTTTAAATTTAAATTTTAAATTTAAATTTTTTATTTGAGACAGAATCTTGCTAAGTTGCCCAGGATCTCACTGAGTTGCTGAGGCTGGACTTGAACCTGGGACCCTCTTGTCTCAGCCTCCCAAGTACTGGGATTATAGGCATGCGACACCATGCCCAGCTATGACTTTCTTTTTACACGTTCCCTTTACTTGGGATAATGCAAGAACAGTCAGCCACCTCACAGATTGGTGTAAAAATAAATAAGATACACAGCTTCAGAAACTGAAGAGTAGTGTGAAGCCTTGAAGGCCAGGGTGGCTTCAGAGTCAGCTCACGGCTGACCCCCAGAGCAGGCGGTGCGGTCGGGCTCCCGAGCAAAGGATGGGTTTATTGTAGGTCATTCCTGTGTTCATTCATTTGGCCCCGTGTTGTTATTCAGTCCCACCATGAATGGTGTTCTTTAGAGAGCACATCCATGTAGTGATGGTTGACGGTCATCAGGTGTCCTGGATGACATTAAGGTGAGATTGAAAAGGGAACTCAGTGGACCATGTCTCCACTGTTCCATTTCAGTGAGACCCCACAGCATGGCCATCCTGTGCTGGCCTGTTCTTGAGATCAGATGTACTTCTCACATCAAAAGATATTAAAGATCTGCATCTCCCTGATTGCTAATGATATTGAACATTTTTTCATGTACCTATTGGCCATTTGTATCTCTTCTTTGTGGAGATCAGTGTGGAGATTCCTCAGAAAACTGGGAATGGATCCACCATATGATCCGGCTATTCCACTACTGGGTATCATACCAAAGGGATTGAAACTAGAAAACAACAGTAATATATGCATACCCATGTTCATAGCAGCACAATTCACAGTGGCCAAATTATGGAACCAACCTAGATGTCCATCAACAGATGAAT
>PVJS01008224.1:0-53771 GCA_004027185.1 Glis glis | reverse complement strand
CTCTCCTTGTCTCTCTCTCTCTGTCTCTACCTAGTGAGGCCCTCCGCAACTTTGTGAGACCCGGTTTCAAAATAAAGTATAAAAATAGGGCCGGGGGCGTAGCGCGGAGGTAGAACGCCCCTGGGTTCAATCCCCGGTACCAAAAAAAAACAAACAACAAAAAAAAAAAACAGTGCTCTACATAACACTTTTGGAACTGTTGAATTTAGTTCTTGCCAAAAGTATCTAACAGAGGCAAGTTGAGATCTTTCAGTGTTAGTGAGTTGGGGAATGGAAAGAGGTGAGAGTAGAGGGAGACGAGAGCAGCTACATTGGGAAATTTTGACATTTTTTCGTTAGAAATCTAATGGTTTTTTCATTCTTAGGGCAAAATTTGTTTTTTCATTGTGAAAAAATAAGCAACTTCGGTTGAGTTATATATAGTATTCAAAATGTTCCCTTGAAAGAAGCGTTGGTGGTACCGTGGTGAGCAGAGCTGCCTTCTAGAATGTTCCCTTCATGTAGGATGTCGACTTCTTGTGAACTTTATGTTTACTTTTTTGTTGTCTTATTTTATGTTGTGGTTGCTGATTTGTTTATTTTCTTTGAACCAGGATTATATGCTGAACCTCAACAGCGGTAAAAGGGTCATGTCAAGAGCAATGTGGTTCACTCATATCTAGGGCATTTGCCTGTTTGCTGATGCATCAACTAGATACTGAAGTTTAGCCTAATTCCAATTATGCAAGTTGAAATCGTTCATGGCCTCGAAATCACATCCTGATCCCTAATGTCATGTTATATCAGATGTGAACAAAAACCTTTAGCTAAAAATGACCATTATACATTTCCATGTGAAAAGGTAAGTTTGGGTACTGAAGTGCCCAGTAGTGAGAGGGGGCTCAAAAATACTCACACAGCCCACTCAGACAGCCATAGTCTCTAGCGTCTCCATCCCTGTCCTGGCTGCCTGTGTCTCCCAGCTATCCACGCTCACCACAGAGCTAACTCCTGACTCTACTGGCCTCCTAAGCAGTCAACCACCTTTCTTTTTCAGTTGTTTCCAAACTAGCCTTATTTTTTATCATGGTATTTCATGTATGTATGTATGTATGTATGTATGTATGTATGTATGTATTTACTTATTTATTTATTTATTTATTTATTTTTATACTGAGGATTGAACCCAGGGGCATTCTACCTCCAAGCTACACCCCCAGTCTCTTATTTATTTATTTATTTGAAACAGAATCTCACTAAATTGCTGAGGCTGACCTCAAACCTGCAATCCTCCTGTCTCAGCCTCTGAAGTATTGGGATGACAAGCGTGCACCACCATGCCCCAGCTTATCATGATATTTTAATAGGCTAGTTTGTGTTCCTTATCTATATTCTTCTTTCACCAAAGGGAAAAGTATTGCTTGCTAACGATACATTGACATTTCTAAAATGTAGATAATTGCTAGCTAGCTAGCTGGATAGATAGATGGCTGGATAGATAGATAATGGATACAGACAATGCATTGTTGACGTCTTAATAAAGTCCTCAGTCCTAGCATCCGATTTTATCTCCCACTCAAATTCCCTGTGATTCTACAGCTCCAGGCACGCCTCCTCCTGTTTACCACCATTCACTTTTGTCTCCTTTTTCTTGCCCTTATTTTGAACTGCTACAGCGCAGAACTTCAGCCTCCCTTTATATTCCCAAATTCTAAAATGCTGGGATGTAATAGAGTTAAACTTCTCTGACGCCATCTCCAGAAATTTGCACTCAAGAATCTTTTCTGTACTTTCAGCATTTCCAAAACATTTTATACTTGTTTTCTAACAGTTTTCTGTATTTAAGCTAAACCACAGATGAGCCGATTCTTATATTTCTATTCCAGCCCACAAATCAGAGTTTTCCAAATTGAACTTCATGACTCATTTATAAAATCAGTTTAGTTCACTGACAAGTCTTTATTTTTTAATGATTAGATTAGAATAGAAAATATCAGAGAAGGATATGGAATAAGAATGAAAATTGATTTGTGACTCTTTTGTTTTAAATGAGTGTGTGTGTGTGTGTGTGTGTGTGTGTGTGTGTGTACATTTGTATTTTGTATCCCAATGTAAAATATATTTTTTCTACCATGGATCATTGTCATGAATGTTTTTAAAATTTTACAAAATTTCTGGTGACATTCATTCATATGTAGTTATGCAGTTATGCATTCTTCAACATGTTAGGTACGCAGGAAATATTTTTAAAAGAATAAAATGAGCCAGGCGTGGTGACGCATGCTTGTAATCCCAGTACTTTGGGAGGCAGAGACCGGAGGATCCGGGTTCACGGCCAGCCTCAGTGCTCTCTGTCTCTCTCTCTTTCTGTCTCTGTCTCTCTCTCTCTCCCTGTCTCTCTCTCTCTCTCTCTCTCTCTCTCTCTCTCTCTCTACCTAGTGAGGCCCTCCGCAACTTCATGAGACCTGGTTTCAAAATAAAGTATAAAAAATAGGGTCGGGGGTGTAGCGCAGAGGTAGAACGCCCCTGGGTTCAATCCCCAGAACTGCAAAAAAAAAAAAAAGAATAAAATGGTCTCTATCTTGGAAGCTCTACCATTTTCATAAGAGAAATTGATATGTGCACAAGCAATTGTTTGCCATCCCTAAATTCTGGAATGCACATATAGATAATTGTCTGGGAAGATGAAAGTAACAGAATTTCCTTAAGAATCTCTTCTTCATTTGCCTAGTCAGAAATCAGCTTGCTAAGTTTCAATTAAATTACTTCTTTTTTTTTTGTGGTACTGGGGGGTTGAACCCGGGCATTCTACCTCCGAGCTACACCCTCAGCCCTATTTTTTTTTTTTTTTTGCGGTACCGGGGGTTGAACGCAGGGGCGTTCTACCTCTGTGCTACGCCCCCGGCCCTATTTTTTATACTTTATTTTTGAAACCGGGTCTCACGAAGTTGCGGAAGACCTCACTGAGAGAGAGAGAGAGAGAGAGAGAGGGAGAGAGAGAGAGACAGGGAGAGAGAGAGCGAGAGAGCTGAGGTTGGCCGCGAACCCAGATCCTCCGGTCTCCGCCTCCCAAAGTACTGGGATTACAAGCATGTGCCACCACGCCCGGCTTTCAATTAAATTACTTTTAAGATATTAGTTAGATGCCCATTTTCTTCTTTTCTTTAAATGAATATGGTTATTGGTAAATAATAGCGCTATGATATAAAATTGTGTTTGGTAAAGCTGTAAAAATACTAAATCCTTTTCAACAGGTAAGCTATTTTTTAAAAAAGTAAAACTTAGGGTAATATTTCAAAAATGTTGTCAAGTTAAAGAAATCTTACCTATAGCCGGGTGTGGTGGTGCACGTCTGTAATCCCAGTACTGGGAAGGCTAAGACAGGAGTATCGCAGGTTCAAGGACAGCCTCAGCAAGTAGTGAGACTCTTATCAACCAAGCAAGACTCTGTTTCAAAATAAAAATTTAAAAAAATAGGGTTGGAGTATATCTCAGAGATAGAATACCTCTGGGTTCAATCCCCTGTACCACCAAAAAAAAAAAACCATTACCTTTAATAAGTTCCCCTTTATATGAAATAAGAAAACTTGGTCATAAAATCATCTGTCTTATTCTTCCCTTATCTAACTACAGTAATTTGCAAGTATATTATAATATATTATAAAATTGTAACACCAGCATAGACATGAAATTCCATATTGATATATATTACTGAATAAAAATCACATGAATCAGTCAGCAGTATTTGGAAAATAGAGCAGATTTTAAATAATATAGCCTGACACTATGTTTTAATTTTCTTCCTGAAATGCAGTATACTTTGGTTTGATAGTGTCCACGTGAAGAGTCAAATAAAGAAGCATTTCATAACAGGAAATTTAAAATATTTGAGGGCCGGGTATGGTGGCGCACGCTTGTAATCCCAGTACTTTGGGAGGCAGAGACCGGAAGGATCCGGGTTCCCGGCCAGCCTCAGCTCTCTCTCTCTCTCTCTGTCTCTCTCTCTCTGTCTCTCTCTCTCTTACTGTCTCTCTACTTAGTGAGGCCCTCTGCAACTTCATGAGACCTGGTTTCAAAATAAAGTATAAAAAATAGGGCCAGGGGTGGAGCGCGGAGGTAGAACGCCCCTGGGTTCAATCCCCGGTACCAAAAAAAAAAAAAAAAAAAAAAATTTGAGAATCTCTTTGACATAGCAAAAATTAGAATTCCATCCAAATTCAAAAAGAAAACAGTGGAGTGTCCTTCTGAGAATGTAACCAAAACACGCTACTGATTTTTTAAATAGAGTGCTCTCTTGAAACCTCATTAAACATACCCTGCATGTGTAACTTCTCTGTTTCTCTGAATTTTTAGCATATGCTTTATGAATGAGTGGTATGTTATTCTTTCCCCAGTTCTAATTAATTTCTGTCATTATCCTTCATTTGGAGTCCATTAGAAGTTTTTATATGTTCTGGCTTCCATGGTAATTTTAAAGTTAAGGAGTTTCTCTGGACAGTTAAATGTATATCCACACTGTCCTTCCCCCGCTCTTTAGCGTGAACAAGAGCTTGTTTTCCATCTTGGGCGGCACGAAGCTTTTTGAGCAACACATTTCCACTGGCCAAATCACTTTATAAAGCCATGGAGAGCTGTTTGCTTTATTTTTGAGGAATCGTGGTCCAAAGTCCAAGCCTCTAAAGTCTGTGCCCTTATTAGGAAGTTGGTTGAATGACCTAAAAAAAAAATCTCCATTTTATTTAACTTTGTGAAACAGCTTGAAATTTTATTAAAATTTTAGGACATTGCATTTAAATTACTGACAAGTATAAGCCAGCAGCAATAAAACTCCAGCTCACTCATTTTTCTCTGAAACAATCTAATCTTATTTTCTGAGAAGTCCTGGGTTTTTCAAAAGGAATATTGTGTATGTTCATGTGTGTGCTATAAAACTGTAAGAATTTTTATATGATCTATATAAACTGGTTTATATATTGAACATATCTACACACCCCCTTAAGAATATTTTCCTTGGAGATTATGTAACACTTTTAAATATAATTAATCTGTCTTGATCCTTATATCTCCTCTAGTATATGATATATGATTGATTCATTCAGACCAAGGTATGATATCTAACAATCAGGGCTTTATTATTTCAAAGCATTATCCCATACATTAATACATTTGATTTCCTAATGACTATATGAAATAGACAGAGCACAAAATACTTTCATTTCCAATTAACAGATAAGGAAACTGAGGGCCGGCCACACAGGGGAGGAAAATATTTGCTTAAGAACTAGCTAGTAACAGTGAGACAAGACACAGATCTGTATCCTCTGACTCCAACTTCTCTGTTTTGCTTATTACCTGAATATGTGAAATAGCAAACTCTCAAGATTCCTAGACCTAAGCCGGGCGTGGTGGCGCACACCCAGTACTTGGGAGGCTGAGACCAGAGGTTCCGGGTTCGCGGCCAGCCTCGGCTAATTAGTGAGGCCCTCCACAACTTAGTGAGACCCTGTTTCAAAGTAAAGATTAAAAAATAGGGCTGAGGGTGTAGCCCGGAGGTAGAATGCCCCAGGGTTCAATCCTCGGTACTGCAAAAAAAAGAAAAAATTCCTAGACCTGCCCATGATTGGGGCTGACTACTGAGATTCCTTTCTGAAAGCACCAGGAAGCCCTAACTCTGCCCTGCTAGCCACGCCCTCCTCCTGCTCTCCTTCCACTCCTTCTTGGGCTCTCTGCTTCATCTCTGCTGGGCCAGGAATCCGAGTTCAGTAGAGCTTGGGAATTCTCAGTAGTGAAGGACTCTAAAATTCAACATTAACCTAAAACCCAGAGTGAGAATCTGCTCAGGATGGCTTTTCCAGAATTCGGGGCCCTCTCCTTGCTAGGGACTGCACTGTGCTTTCTCCCCAGGAATTCTCTTGTTAAATGACATTAGCTAGTTTCAGAAAGTGAAGGGCTGTATGTTTTCTCTCATATGTGGAAGTTAGAGAGAAATTGGGAAATGAGGGAGAGTTCAGATAAAAGGGGAGGGACTCCAGTGGAGCAATGGGGGGAGGGCTGTGGGGGTAGGGACACTTGATGAAGGACACAGTTCAAAAATGCTATATACATATAGGAAATTATTATTATTATTATTATTATTATTATTTTGCGGTACTGCGGATGGAACCCAGGGGCATTCTACCTCCAAACTACATCCCCAGCCCTATTTTTTATTCTTTATTTTGAAACAGGGTCTCACTGAGTTGTGGAGGGCCTCACTAAGTAACTGAGGCTGGCCGTGAACCCGGATCCTCCTGTCTCAGTCTCCCAAGTACTGGGATTATGAATGCCAATCTCAATAACATGTATGGGGAAGCGGAGGGGGTGGGATCGTGAGGAAAGTTCACCAAGTGCTATTTGCATGTATGTTTCTCTGAACCTCATTATGATGTTTAATTACAATGCACCAATAAAACTTATTACAAAAAATTAGTGTAACAATTTATGATAGGTATTCTCAGCCTCACTGTAGGAGGAGCTGATAAATGGAAAAGTTAAATAACTTGCCAACATTCCTTTTCTACATAGGTAGGGCCCTAGGATTAAACCCAAGCTCTATAAAGCCTAAGATCCTTCCACAACACTATTCTCTAGGAAGACACCTGCAAACATGCTTATTCTCAAAAGTGAGATTTCTGGAGACTATTTTACCCTTAGTTAAATTGTTGTTTTGTTAGTAGAGTATCGTTGTGCACACCTGTAATCAGTACTTGGGAGGCTGAGACAGGAAGATCACAGGTTCAAGGCTAATCTCAGCAAGTTAGCGACACTCTCAGCAACCTATCAAGACCCTGTTTCAAATTTTAAAAAATAAAAATAAAGCCAGGCGTGGTGGTGCACGCTTGTAATCCCAGTACTTGGGAGGCTGAGACCAGAGAATCCGGGTTCGCGGACAGCCTCAGCTACTTAGGCCCTCCACAACTTAGTGAGACCCTGCTTCAAAATAAAGAATAATAATAAGAAAAAGGTTGGGGGTGTAGCCCGGAGGTAGAATGCCCCTGGGTGCAATCCCCAGTACTGCCAAAAAATAAAAAATAAAAATAAAAAAGGGTGGGGTTGTGGCTTAGAGATAGAATGCCCCTGGGTTCAATCCCCAGTATAAAAAAAAAGTTGCTTTGTTGACCTTCGCTCGAAAAAATAAACACACCAAGCTCTTTTTTCTTCTTTTGCAACAAGTTTATATCAGCTAGTTTCACTTAAAAAAGTAGAAGACCTGATATATACAATGAGGTTCATAACTTTCTCACTAGGATCATAAGAAAGGATTTACTCTGAAAAGCTAAGTAGACTGTAGTTACCACAGAGGACTGGTTGAAATCAAAAGCAATTTTTATGACAACTGTCAAGAAAGTCAAGGCTAAATTGCATGACACGATGTTGGCTTATAGATTAGCTATACTCTATAAATGCTATATTTAATTCATGACAGGTTTTGCAATTCTCGCAATAAAAAGAGAGCGCGTAAAAATCCTCTGCTGGAAGAGGATTGTCAGGGAGCTAAACAGGCAGATTGGGAAATGCTTGTTAAAAATTTAAATAGGTGTCTGTCCCTTGAAGGATGGTGTTCAGAATTTCACAGAGTCGAAGCCACCTAACTAATATTTCTAATGTCCACAGTTCATAACTCATCTGTTTTAAAGGATTAGCTCACCAATCTAGTAACACTCTGATTTTTACATGTGTTTTTTTGTGTCATAGGATCTTCAGTCAGACGTGTTCAATTATAAAATAACTCAGAGTCTTGCACAGGTACACTAGTGTGAAAAGGGAGACAGACTGGTGTGTAACCAGGAGTATTCACGAAACAAATCTATGTTCTCCAGCTTCAGAGAAGCAGACACAACTCAATCTTACCTTAACAAAATCAAATCTATCAATGTCTAATTTACAAAATAGACAAATTGTGCTGTTTTCATTGCAGAAGGATCTATTATCACTCCTAACAGCTAAAATAGATTTCAGTTATCAAGACAGCAAGAATATTTACTATCAAATTTCCTCGGTTCTAGTGGGTGCTTAATTTAAAGAACATCTACACTTGAATGTATTTTCTAATTACTCTTAAAGAATTTCTATCTCACTACCCCAAAGTGTTATTCTTCTGCCTAAGTTTTTAAGTAAACTTGAACCATATCTTTGTATACAAGGTATTAGAATATGAACAGATCCTTCCGACTGAAAGTATCATAGCAAATGTTCTTTTCCACAGATCACTGATTCAAAGAACAGGCTACAGCGTGTGCCAAACTTCAGAGTGCCTGGAGTTTTTATAGGACCCAGCAGAACTTCCCTGGGTCAGCCTGCTCCTCCCATGTGTTTGCTTACATGAGAATTATGAAACGTCTTTTCTCTGCAATGCAGAAATATTAACCCTTTCAATGCCATGCTCAGACAATTAATAAAATTATCCTGACTCTTTGTGTTTTGTGATTAACTTCCTTTTTTTTCAAATGGCTAAAGGAGTTGAATAAATATTTGAGATACAGTACTTTCCATCAAATATCTTAATCTACTGTCAGATAGGCACTAAAAATAGCTCTGGCAAACAAGCCAAATAAAAAGTCATGTTCACTAACCACTCTAAACTCTCCCCCTAAACGACACAATCAGGATGTGAAAACTACAGGCAAAAAATAATCTTGCCATAAATTAAGGAAAGAGTTTAAATATTTTAATAAAATGACCAATGCATGTTTTCTTTATCTTCAGGTTTATCTGTAAATAAAGATGATTATAATGGCTTGATGCCAAAAAATACTATAGCAAAAGATCATGGAGAGGTCTGGTGATATAGCTCAGTGGTAGAGCACTTGCCTAACATGCTCAAGGCCCTGGGTTCAATCCCTGCCACCAGACATACACACACAAAAAAAAAAAAAGAAAAAAGAAATCATGAAGAATGTTTTATTTAGACAAAAAAATCATTATATTTTTGTTAAAAAATGTGGGATTGACAATTTCAAAACTAATATTGGGAAAATCCTGAAAATGTTTATATACATACATACGTGTGTGTGTGTGTGTGTGTGTGTGTGTGTGTGTAGTTGGACTTCTGCCTCATACAAGATATTATTTTTTATTTCAAGTGCATTAAAAAGCTAAATGTTAAGACAAATTAGCAACCACATACTAACGACCACATACTTATGTAAGTAGAAGACCTGACGTATACAATGAGGTTTAGCACTTCCTCACTAGGATCATAGGAAAGGTTTTGCTCTGAGAAGCTAAGCAGACTGTGGTTATCAAAGAGATAAGACACTGTTAAATAATTACTAAATTAACTCTAAGTGTACATACCTATTACTATGATTGGGAAAGGCATTCCTAAGGAAAACATAAATGTTAGAATTTGTTATAAACATTCATCATAAATTCACTATAAAATATTAAGTGTTTCCACTGAAAAAATACTTCTTAAGCAAAGTTAAGACAAATTATACATTGAGGAACAATATATAAAAATATGAGAAAGGATTAACACCCAAGCTATATAGAAAGACCTTACAAATCAATATTTTCTAAGAAAAAATCAAATAAGGAAACAATGAAAGAACAAAAAATAAAATTGGCCAATAAATGTTTAAAATGATGTTTAACTCCTTGGTAGAGTAGAGATAAAAATTAAAATAATTTCATAGCTTTTTTGGCTCATTAGATTAGCAAAATATTTATGAGATTGATATTAGCAATATTGGAGAGAAAAGGAATGCTCATAAACTGGATGGGAGCTTCATTTGCTAATGCCTTTCAGAAGGAGATTTAGCTACAACATTATATTTAAGATCTAAAACTATATGACTTCGCAAAGAAAACATTATAGCAGGCACATCTGCTGCTACAAATTTGGAAATGGATTCTTAAATATTACAATGGATTTAGAAATGAACTCTTTTTTTTTTTGCAGTACTGGGGATTGAACCCAGGGGCATTCTATCTCCGAGCTACACCCCCAGCCCTATTGTTTATTCTTTATTTTGAAACAGGGTCTCACTAAGTTGCAGATAGCTTCACTAAGTAGCTGAGTCTGGATCCTCCTGTCTCAGTCACCCAAGTACTGGGATTACAAAGGGTGTGCCACCATGCCTGGCTGAACTCTATCTTTTTTCTTTCTTGCAGTGCTGAGGATTGAATCCAGGCCCTCATGCATGCTTGGCAAGTGCTTTACCACTGAGCTACACCCCCAACCCTGCAGTGAATTCTGAAATACGACACAAAGAGCACAGGTAACAGAAGAAAAAATGAATTAGACAACTAAATTTGAAAACTTTGTTCATCAAAGAACACAGTAAGCCGGGCGTGGTAGCGCACGCTTGTAATCCCAGTACTTTGGGAGGCGGAGACCGGAGGATCCGGGTTCACAGCCAGCCTCAGCGCGCGCAGGCGCGCGTGCTCTCTCTCTCTCCCTGTCTCTCTCTCTCTCTCTCTCTCTCTCTCTCTCTCTCTCTACCTAGTGAGGCCCTGTGCAACTTCGTGAGACCCAGTTTCAAAATAAAGTATAAAAAAATAGGGCCGGGGGTGTAGCGCGGAGGTAGAACGCCCCTGGGTTCACAGTAAGAGTGAAAAGACAATCAACAAGTTGGGAAAATATTTATAAACTAATATCCAGAAGACATTGCACAACTCCTACAACTCAACAACAAAAATAAAAGTAAATTAATGGGCAAAGGACTTGAATAGACATTTTCCAAAGAAGATACACAAATGTCCAAATGACCAATAAGAATATGAAAAGAAGCTCAACCACATTAGTCTTTAGGGAAATGTCAATTAAAACTACAATGACATACCATTTCATTCGTACTAGAATGGCTAGAATTTTTATTTATTTATTTATTTTTTGGCGGTACCGGGGATTGAACCCAGAGGCATTCTACCTCTGAGCTACACCCCCAGCCCTATTTTTTATTCTTTATTTTGAAACAGGGTCTCACTAAGTTGCGGAGGCCTCACTAAGTAGCTGAGGCTGGCCACAAACCCGGATCCTCCTGTCTCAGCCTCCCAAGTACTGGGATTACAAGCATACACCACCACGCCCAGCTAGAATTAAAAAAAAAAAAACTGAAAATGTCTAGGGTTTGGCAAGGATATGGAGAAATTGGAAACCTTGTGCCTTGCTGGTGCTGACACTAGAGAAAACAGTCTGGTAGCTCCCCAGAAAGTTACACATAGCACTACCCTGTGATCTAGCAACTGCACCCCTAGGAAAAGACTCAAAAAGAATTGAAAACAAGATCTCAGATGCATTTATGCCAACATTCATAGCAGCATTATTCACAATAGCCAAAACTTGAAAACATTCCAATGTCTCTAAACAGAAGAATGGATTTTTAAAAATGTGATAAGAAGATACAATGGAATATTGCTCAGGCGTAAAAAGGAATTCAGTTCTGATAACGTGCAACAAAAAGATGAGCCTTGAAAACATTATGCTAAGCAAACATGAAAGGAAAATATTTCATGATTCCACTTACATGAAATATCCAGAACAAACAAATTCACAGAGATAGAAAGTAGGTTAAAACTGAACAGAGATAAGGGAGAGAGCAGAATAGAAGGTTGTTGTTTAATGGAGTTTCTGTTTGGGATAATAAAAAACTTTAGAAATTGATAGTATTAATGCTTTCACAATATTGAAAATGTAATCAATGCCACTGAAGTGTACACTTACAAGGGACTAAAGTGGAAAATTTTATGTTCTATATACTTTATCATAATAAAATAGTACAGAAATATTAAAAACTGTTTTGCAAAAAACACTGTTAAGATAAAAAAGACATGCCCCAAACTGGGAGGAAATATTTGCAAAACATATATCTGATAAAGGATATGCATCCAAACATACAAATAAGTCTAAAAATTCAATGAAAAAGAAAAGCCCAGTGTAAATGAGGTAAAAGATCTGAATGAATATATCACCAAAGCATATGTCAGATGGAAAGTAAGCATATGAAAAGACACTCAGTGTTCTTTATCATCAGGGAACTTCAAATTAAAACAATAAGGAGAGGCCAGGCATGGTGGCGCATGCTTGTAATCCCAGTACTTTGGGCAGCAGAGATCGGAGAATCCGGGTTCGCAGCCGGCCTCAGCTCTCTCTCTCTCTCTCTCTCTCTCTCTCTCTCTCTGTCTCTCTCTCTCTGTCTCTCTCTCTCTGTCTCTGTCTTTCTCTCTCTCTACTTAGTGAGGCCCTCCACAACTCATGAGACCCGGTTTCAAAATAAAGTATAAAAAATAGGGCCGGGGGTGTAGCGGAGAGGTAGAGCGCCCGTGGGTTCCATCCCTGGTACCGCAAAAAAAAAAACAACAATAAGGAGATATCACTGCACGCTTATTAGAATGGTGAAAATACAAAACACTCACAACACCAAGTGCTTGCAAGGATGTGGAGCCACAGGAACACTCATGCTTTGCTGATGGGAATGCAAAATGGTACAGTTATTTTAGAAGGCACTTGGACAGTTTTATATAAAGCTAAACATAGGCTTACCATAAGATCCACCATTTACACTCCAAGGCATTTACCCAAATGAGTTGAAAACTTATGTCCTCACAAAAACCTGTACATAAATATTTAAAAGGGCTACATGCAACAAAAACTAAGCACAACCAAGATTTTCTTTATATTCAGCAGTAAAAATGAACTATTTAGCCATGAAAAGATATGGATGAGCCTTAGATACATACTATTAAATGGAAGAAGCCAATCTAAAGAGGGTATGTATTATCATCCCAAGTATATAAAAGTCTGGAAAAGGCAAAACTATAGGGGTGGGAAGCAGATCAGTCAGTGCCAGGGATTCAGCAGATGGTGGGGGATGACAGGTTCAGTTACATAAAACAAACAAACAAACAAAAAACAGGAATTTTTAGAGTGGAGAAACTATTTTGGTGTTATACAGAAGTAGTAAATACAAGCCGTTAAGCATTTGTCAAAGTTCATAGGATTCTACAGCAAAAAGAACAAACCCAAATGTATGTAAATTTTTAAAAATCATTTAGTTTGGGGGATCCCAGGATGGAATGCATCAAGTGACAAAGGAAACTAAATTAATTAGATCAGATAAATTAATTAGATTATTTTAGTTAACCTGATGATCTAATTACTTTATGAAATAACCTTATTGAAGCTGCTTGGGGAATAAAGTGCTGATCTAAGTAACTTTGGAAATGAGTGGAATTGGTAAGATTAAAGGGAAATATACTGTGCATAAGCACTGTTCTATAGTTAATAAATTTGTTTCCCACAGAGAGACCGAGGAACAATTTGGAAACCACTAAGCATGTATACAGAATTGAACAATGAGGCAAATCGATGGCAAATTGTTGGAGTCAGATTTCTCACTCTTGGGACAGAAGGTTCAAAGAAGTAAGGAAGAGTCTAGAACGACCCATGTGGTAATAGATTAGAGTTGGATACATCAAAATTAGCTCATATTTAGCTTGTTATAGATACTGATGTTTATATATGGATAGCCTTATAGATGGGTGTGTGTGTGTGTGTGTGTGTGTGTGTGTGTGTGTGTGCCTATAGAGATTAGCATGCATACAGATAGCCCCTTGCACTGCCAGCTGAGAGAACCTAGAAGTAATGGCACTCTAATTCCAAGTATTACCAAGAGCATACCTGGTGCTCAGATCTCGGTTTCTAACACCATTAGAAAGGAATGAAAGGGACCAGGCCAGGCATAGTGGTGCATGCTTGTAATTCCAGTACTTGAGAGGCTGAGACAGGAGATTGCAAGTTCCAGGCCAGCCTCGGCAATTTATTGAGGCCCTCAGCAACTTAGTGAGACCCGGTTTCAAACTTGGCAAGACCCAATTTAAAAATAAAAACTAAAATAGGTCTGGGGGTATAGCTCAGAGGTAAAATACCCCTGGGTTCAATCCTCAGTACCACAAAAAATAAGGAAATTTTTTAAAAATTTAAAAATGAAAGCAAAATAGGGCATAGGGCTGAGGGTATAGCTCAGAGGTATACTTTTCCTGGGTTCAATCCCCAGTACCAAGAAGAAGAAAAATAAATAAATAAATAAATAAATAAGAAAGAAAGAAAGAAAAAGAAAGGAAACCAGGAGTTCTAGTCATGGAACATGAAACATACGAGATGAGTTGATAATGATATAAAATCAATTAAATAAAGTGGGGAAGATGAGCCAAACCTCCCGTAGAGAAGAATTTTAAATACGCTGTGGATCCTTCACTCTAATGAGGTAGAGAATAGCTCCCTACTGCTTTAGTGTGATCTGTGCTTTGTGACTTTCCTCCAAAGAGTATCAGTAGTAAGGACAGACAGAAAAAAAAAAAAAGTGTAACTTTCTAGTAGAAAAATGTGAGAGCCTGAAGCCCAGTGATCAAGGCAAACATTGAGAATGATAAGTCATATTAGCAGTGTGCATGTTTAAGACCGTATGAAGTGAATGCCATTTTACTTTGGAAGACTTCCTCTAGAAAACAATGACTACGGTCTAATCATGAGAAGAGCAAGTTCTTAGGCAATTTTAATTTGGGAACACTATCTGAAACACCTGACCAATAATCTGCATCTCTGTCAAGGTCATCTAACACATGGCAAAACCGGGCGTGGTGGCGCACATTTCTAATCCCTGTACTTGGGAGGCTGAGACAGAGGATCACAGGTTTGCCAGCCTCAGAAACTTGTGAGGTCAATCGGGCGTGGTGGCGCACGCTTGTAATCCCAGTACTTGGGAGGCTGAGACCGGAGGGATCAGGGTTTGCGGCCAGCCTCAGCTACTTAGTGAGGCCCTCCGCAACTTCGTGAGACTCGGTTTCAAAATACAGTATAAAAAATAGGGCCGGGGGTGTAGCTAAGAGTTAGAACCCCCCTGGGTTCAATCCCTGGTACCGCAAAAAAAAAAAAAAAAAGAAACTTGTGAGGCCCTCCGCAACTTACTGAGACCATGTTTCAAAATAAAGAATAAAATAGGGCTGGGGGTGTAGCTCAGAGGTAGAATGCCCCTGGGTTCCATCCCCAGTACCACAAAATAAATAAATAAATAAATAAGTAAACAAACAAACAAATAAATAAAAACATGGCAAGCCTGAGAAGCTGTGAAAGCCAAAGGAGTCCAAGGAGCCATGGCATTTCTACTTAATGTGGTGTCCTGGGAGGATCCTGAAAACAAAAAGAGTATTAGGACATTGTTCTTAAGAAGGAAAGATAGCCAAGCACAGTGGCACATGCCTGTAATCCCGGTATTTGAGAGACTGAAACAGGAAGATCGCAGGTTCAAGGCCAGCCTCAGCCACTTAGACCCTCAGCAAGACCCTGCTTCAAAATAAGAAAATAAAAAGCACTGGGGGTGTAGTTCAGAGGTAGAATGACCCTGGACTCAATCCCTAGTACCAAAAAAAAAAAAGGAAAGATAAGTCACAAACTTGGAGAAACATTTACAAAATATGTATCTGATAGAAGATCTGTATCAAAAATCAACAGATAACTCAAACAGCAAAAAAGCAACTGAATTTATAAACCAGGTGGGGGAAAAACTAGAACCCTGTTTACTATCTTTGCCATAATTCTATGAATATAAAATCCTTCTAAACAAAAGTTTATTTTAAAAAATACTTTAAAAATCATGTCCATGTGAAAGCAATACAAACGTGAAGTTCATCTCATTTAGGACAGGGCAAGTTGGGACAAGGCAGTGAAGTTGGTTTATGCTGCGTTATTCTGGAAGAATGAGTGATAGGCTCTTGCTTGTTTCCTATTTTCCCTAAAGCCAAGGTGTGTGTGTGTGTGTGTATGTGCGTGTATACACACACGTTCATGTGCGCACATGCAGTCATGCTTGGGGGAGGAGTCGGGGGAGTGGAGGAGATGATGATGTAAAACATTTCTTCCATTCTATGATGCAATTTTTCCTCTTTTAAAAAGCTCACCAACTTCATTGTGATGTGTGATTACAATGCACCAATAAAAGTATATTTAAAAAATCACAACTTATAAAGCCAGGAGACATTCTACAATTAAAGGGAACATTTAATGTAGTAGAGATTTTGTATAGTTTGCCTTGGTTTCTTTTCTGGAAAGTGTTATTAAATCAGCTATGCATCTTAACAATCTTTGGTATTTTATAACCGAAGAAAGATGGTACATGAACTCTGTAGAAGTGCAGGGAACAATAATGTCCTTCCCCAAAGAATCTTTCAGTTCCTGTTTCAGTTCAGATGCCAGGCTAACTCCTCCCCAGGAGGAAGTTTCATGTATTTATTTTTATATTCATAATTGCATTTTGTGAATGCACAGGTCAAGGTCTACTGAGCACAGTTTTTACCATTACCTTTAAATAGCTGTTTGCATCCCTATGCTCAAGGCCTTCTAACCATCGTTCTCCAAGTTAAAAGATACTTGAAGCCCAGGGACGCTGGAGCTGTGTCACCTTCTGTTTTCCATTGAGCCTCAAGAAAAATGATGTATATACCTGGGTAATATCAGTACTGAAGTTTGTTCCAAACCTCAGCAAAATTGCAAAATTGGTGAGATTTGCATTTGTTGCTAGGCACACCCTCTTAGTTCATGCTGCTAGAGCAAATTACCATGGTGTCAGTCAGCTTTCCATTGCTATGATAAAATACCCGAGAAAACCAACGTGAAAGGGGAAGATTTGTTTTGGCTCATGGTTTCAGAGGGTTGGGTTCATGCTCACTTGGCTCCGTTGATTCTGAGCCTGTGGTGAGGCAGAACATCATGGCGGAAAGTGTGTGAAGGAGCAAAGCCACTCACCTCATGGGACTAGGTAGCAGAGAAGGAGAGAGTGAGAAAGGTTCTGGGACCAGAGACATCCCCAGTGACCTACTTTCTAACTAGATCCTACTTTCTACAGTTTCTACCACCTTCCAATAGTCCACCAATTACCAGCCCATTGATGGATGAATTCACCGATGACGCCAGAGCCCTCATGACCCACTCACTTCCCAGAAGCCCCACCTCTAGACCATGCTTTCAACACACAAGCTTTTTTATGGGGGGCGGGGCATTCCAGATCCAAACCATAGCAACCCTAGACTGGGTTCTTAAAGCAACCAACTTTTCTCACAGTGGGAAGACCAAGATCAAAGTGCCCGCAGACCGGGTGTCTGGTACAGGCCCTCTTACTCACTTGCAGATTCCCTCCCGTTGTATCCTCACATGGTGGAGATCCTAGAGAAAGCAAGCTCTCTAGTGACTTTGTAAGGACACTAATCCTATTTCTAAGGATTCCCCTCATGGCCTAATCACCTCCCCATGGGTCCACCTCTCAATACCATCACTCTTGAGAATCAGGATTCGAATATATGGGCTGGGCGTGTGGGGATTACCACCATGCAATCTACTGCTCTCCCTTACAGCACGTTCCTATCCATCCTGTCCTCCTTGGAGGCCCTTAGCCATCCAAGGTGACACCACCACTCTCCCCAGAGAAAGAGGTTAGTTTTCAAGTTCCCTCCCTGAACCTTCCCATGTGTAGTTCTCATTCTTTTAGACCTCTCCATACTTTCAAATGTTATATAGAGGACAAACTATTTCATGGCTGAATCCAGCCTGCTGCTTGTTGCTGTAAGTCAAGTTTTCTGGGCATGCAGCCGCACACGTTTAAGGATAGTCTATGGCTGCTTTTGTTCTACAATGGCAGAGTGGAGTAGTGGAGACAGAGAATTTAGAGCCCATAAAGTCTAAAATATTTACTATCTGATGCTTTACATACTAAGTTTGCTGACCCATGTTTTAATATAGCATGTGTGTTGGAGCCTAGTAATAATTGAGGATGTCATTGATTTGAGAGTCCTGTTGTATAACAGGAGGTTCCCTGTATAGTCTACCCCACTTTTGCTTGAAGTAGGCATTATGGAAACAATCCATTAAGGAAAAGTTATGATAATCATGTGGAAATAGAGCTTAAGAAATGGTGAATGATGAAAGCATAGGTATCCAATATTTCATCAAGATATCTGATGAATGTACCATGCTATACTTATGATCAAGATTAAGAAATACTTATTAAATCATAGCAAGTTTAAGTGAATTTCATAATTGGTATTTTCAAAAGAGATTGTTGGAATCTCTGCAATACTTATCTGGGGGTATACTTCAGAGTTCTTCCTTATTCAACAGTTTTATTATTGTCTGTTTGTTGCATACCGATCAAACGTGTAGGTGGAAAATTGGGGAGCAATAAATAGATAATATGTTGATGGAAGGAATAGTGATCTCAGCAGATTGAAACAAGGGAAAAATGTTACCCAGATGTCACTTAATAGGAATTTAATGAAAAGTCCTAACTGTGGTACACAACACCATTGGCAAAATTATAAAAGATGGGCTTCGTAGCTTAGTAACCTGGAAGGAAATGTATTAGAGTTTAGCTGACAGAAAAATCAATATGATTCCCGTTGGTATGGCATTTGCCAAGAAAATTTAATTACATTATTGTGAATTAATTGGAATATATGTCCAGAAGGAGAGAAGAAATAGTCACACAATATCCAGATGGCATTTTTGTGTTGTTTTGAGTTTTGAACTTTCAGAGAAACTTTCCCAAATTGGAGCTGGTCTAAAGGAGACCAACCAGAATGATAAGGGGCTTGAAGATAAGTGGTAAGAATGAAAGTGATAAGAAAGAGACTATTGAAGGAGTTGACATCAAATGTGTTAAAGGATAACCTAAATTTTAAACTTGCCTGTAGAACTAATCTTCGTTTTTGTTTTTGTTTTTTGCGGTACTGGGGATTGAACCCAGGGGCATTCTACCTCTGCGCTACACCCCCGGCCCTATTTTTTTTTATACTTTATTTTGAAACCGGGTCTCATGAAGTTGCGGAGGGCCTCACTAAGTAGAGAGAGAGAGAGAGACAGGGAGAGAGAGAGAGAGAGCTGAGGCTGGCCGCGAACCCAGATCCTCCAGTCTGCACCTTCCAAAGTACTGGGATTACAAGCGTGCGCCACCACACCCGGCCTCATCTTTGTTTTTATTTTTATGTATGTATGTATATATGTATATATGTATGTATGTATGTATGTATTTTTATGGTCCTGGGGATTGAACCCAGAGACATTCTACCTCTAAGCTACCCTTCCAGCCCTATTTTATTTTTTGTTTTGAAACAGGGTCTCACTACTTGCTGAGGCTATCCTGGAACCTGTGATTCTCCTCTTTCAGCCTCCCAAATAGGAGGATTACAGGCATGCACCACCACACCCAGCTTAATTATGGGATTAACATTAAACAATCAGAGTTGACTCAAAGAGAATTAGCAGAAAGATAAATACTGCATGATCTCACTTTTCTGTGGAATAGAAAGAAGTTGATCTCATTGATGTTGAGAATAGGAAGGTGGTTACTAGAGGCTAGGGGAGTAGGTAGGAGGAAGGGATGGGAAAAGTTGGTCCATTGAATACTAAGTCACAGCTAGATAGCGAGAAGTTCTGGTGTACTATTGCATCGTAGGGTACCTACAGATTACAATAATGTACTGTACATTGCAAAAAGTTAGAAGAAAGGCTTTTGAATGTTTTCACCATAAAGAAATAACAAATGTTTGAGAAGACATACGTTTAATCTGATTTTAACATGATCTATGTTTAGCCTGATATTAATATTACACAATGTACATCTGTCCCAACACATCACATGGGACCCCATAAATATATAAAAATTTTTACCTTTTTATGTATGTTTAAAAATTAATTTAAATTTTTGAAAAAAGAGAATTAGATTTTTAGTTGAGTGTTCCTTCGTTATCTCTGAGAACATAAAAGTGGGTGTTGAAGGCTTATTTAGGGGTCAGAAGTTAAGCTAAGTTTTTCCTAAGGCTCTTAGAAGATTCCAAGATTCGTAATTCTTTAGATGTCAGATGCCCTTTCGAGGAGACATACAGGATATGCCTCGCTCCCAGCACCCTTCCCTGACATTCTCAACACCTTCACAATCCGGTACTCCACACATACCCACCTTTGTACTCCACTAGCCCAGCCCTCAACTGTATGAAGCTGAAGATACTTGACCATCTCTTACATACAATAGCAATTTATTTTTTAAGATTAAAGTTTTAATTATAAATATTATAGTTAATAATTCCTAGCTGGGCATGGTGGTAAACACTTGTAATTCCGGTACTTGGAAGGCTGAGACAGGAGGATTGCAGGTTTGAGACCAGCCTCAGCAACTTAGTGAGGCCCTCTGCAACTTATTGAGACCTTGTTTCAAAACAAAAACTAAAATAGGGCTGGGGGTGTAGCTCAGAGGTAGAATACCCCTGGGTTCGATCCCCAGTGCCACACACACACACACACACACACACACACACACACACAATTCTAAATTCATATGAAAAACTTAATGCATATTGGTTTTCAAGAACACTTCTCAGTTTTAAAAGGACACATTTTCAATATCAATTGAGATTAAACATTATAAACCATATGCCCTTCCATTATGTAACATGTATAAAATGTAACATACATAGAGAATTTTTCTCTTTTATAAAAAATATTTCTACCTTATAATGGCATTTATTTAATGAGTGAGGACAGGGCAGGATAGTGTACTGGTTGTATGTCTCCATTATATGAATAACACTATTATATGTTAAATATTTCATTTTTTATATTTTAGTTTTTCTATACTTTTATTGATGCATTATAATTATACATCATAGTGAGGTTCAAAGTGATACAAACATATGTGCACACAGTATTTGTTGTGTTTTCCTCCTGATTGCACCCGACTCCCTGGCTCCGTCCCATACATGTTAGTGAGATTGGTAATGAGACCTTCATATATGGACACAGCATTATTTGCACTGACGAACAGCAATTTCATTTGCTTAAATCTAATAATCTGTTTTCTGCAAATGTGCCTTAAACGTTCGAACCACTAGGCATAGATAGTTCTCTTTCTCCAACATGGGCTAAGATCCTGAATACCCTCTCTTCCTCTGCTCATCTAAATTTTTTTCTACTTCAAGGTTCAATTCGTCCACTTGTTCATGGAGCCTTCTTTAGCTATTCAAACAATGTGCTTCTGTCTACCTCTGCACATCTTTAAAATTGTCTCTCAGCTGCTGGGTGCGGAGGCACATGCCTATAATCCCAGTACTTGGGAGGCTGAGACAGGAGGATTAGAGGCTCAAGACCAGCCTTAGCAATTTAACAAGACTCTCAGTAACTTAGTGAAACCCTGTTTCAAAACAAAAAAAATATTTAAATTAAAGGGGCTGGTTATAACTTGGAGGTAGAATGCCTCTGGGTTCAATCTCAAGTAGCGCGCGCACACACACACACACACACACACACACACACACACAAATTGTCTCTCACCCAGCACAAAAGACATTGCTTCACGCCATTATCTTTCTAACCAAGGTTCCTAGGAGTGCCATAACCTGGTGTATACCTGGCTCCAGTGTGCCTTCCCAAACAACAGGGGCTCCATATACTGCTGCTCATAATAAGGCTGCAAAGTTTAGAAGTGACCCACTACCCTACTTCTGAATAAAATTGATCCGGAATGAAAGGATATAATGAAAGACTTTCTCATGGATTCTCTGGCCTGTGATTCACGGTGAAATGTGATTATTGTACAGTGTGCATACTTTGCAGTTAGCAGAAACAACACTAAACATTTGTAGGTGCATGTGTATTAGGAAGGGTTTTGGCAGTGTGGCTCCCAGGGTTGTTTGTGCAGAGTTATGAATTAAGTGGTCTGCCAACACGTGATATTCCATCCTGCACAATGAGGTAAATCTTCCATTTCTACATCCACTCCCATGTTCATCCTTTTCTCTCCTTGAAATTTGTTTTGCAAGAGCATTTTAATGCATTTATCTCTTTCCTTCAGCTTGTGAAATTACTCATCCCTAGAACTCATAATTGAGAGGTGTCCTATTACACCCGTGGGATTAGAGGCTCCATGAATCACTCCAACATGGGAAAAACGTTTGTATAAGAAGCACTAGATTTATATGACAGGGGTACAAAAGAAGTTGTAATAAGCCAATCTTACAAGGGAGCATTTCTATACATGCAGGCTACAAATACCTTTCATGGGCAACCTCCTGGGAAACTCGACTTATTCACATGAGAAGGGAGTATTTTTAAACCTCAGATTAGCACATGGAAGACCTTTAAAATTGGAATTACAATTTCCCCAAGCATAGAGACACATGTGCTATGGGAAAGGTATAATTATCTTTTTAAAAAAATGCTGCTAGACTAGGTGGCTTAAACCACCTTAAACCACAGAAATTTATTTCTGATGGTTCTGGAGGCTGGGACTGGGATCAGGGTGCCAGCTGATGCAGTTCCAGTTAGAGGCCCACTCCTGGCTTAAGGACAGCCACCTTCAGACTGTGTCTCATGGTAAGTGGATGGTCCTTTTCTTATAAGGCCACCAGTCCCATCAGACTAGGGCCCCACCTAATGACCTCAGTTAGCTTTTTTAAAATATCAAACATTTATTTAGTGTGATGCTTTATTTTTTATTATTTGCTTTTATTTCTTTTTTTTTTTTGTGGTAACGGAGATTGAACGCAGGGGCGTTCTACCTCCGCGCTAGGCCCCCAGCCCTATTTTTTATACTTTATTTTGAAACCAGGTCTCACGAAGTTGCAGAGGGCCTCACTAAGGAGAGAGAGAGAGAGAGAGAGAGAGAGAGAGAGAAAGACAGAGAGAGAGAGAGCGAGAGAGCTGAGGCTGGCCGTGAACCCGGATCCTCCGGTCTCCGCCTCCCAAAGTATTGGGATTACAAGCGTGTGCCACCACGCCCGGCTTTTTTCTTTTTAAAATTTTTTAAATGACCATCTCAAAGTCCTATCTCCCTATGCAGTCACATGGGGCCACAGCTTCAACATAGGAATTGGAGGGGCACAATTCAATCCACAGCAGTATCAAAGCTTCTCACTTGTCTAATTCATGCCTGGCATCTGACTAATCGTGTTTGGGGATGGGGTCACCTTTGCCTGGTTTGTTTCCCTCTTCTTTCTTATCTCTGTACTGTTCTCCTAAAGACAAAGCTGCCTCTCTCCTATATGGAGCATAGGAAAGATGGAGAAAGAAAGAAGGGAACTGGAATGATTTTCATTCTCTTAGATGTCCCTGCATGTGGGCGGATCTCAGAAAGTTAGTAATTTTTAGGGTGCCCTTGGGGGCCATTCACACACTTGTCCTTGCCTGAGATCTCCTCCTGGAGCCCCAGCACTGCACGCTATCACCTCTAGCTGACAGTTATGGCCCCCACCTACTCCCTTCTTCTAGATGAGGCACAGTCCTTCTTCTTGTATCACTGTGTTATAACTAGGTTTAGAATGTCCCCTAAAGAGCTCCTTTATTAATATTCAGGGTTGATAGAGTTAAGTCATGAGAGTTGTAATCTCAATGGGTTTATCTGGGTGGTAGCCTAGGCTGGTAGGGTGTGGCTGGAGAAGGTGGGTCTCTGGGGTTGTGGCCTTGGGGATTTTATATGGTTCTTTCTCCCCCTGCATGTACTCTCTTGTTTCTGGCCTTCATGATGTGAGAGCAAAACCTTGTGCTCTCCCACTCTCCATTTCCTGCCGCCATGCCCTGAGATCCACGGTCCCCGACCTCACATGGACTGAACCCCCAAATCTCCAAGGAAACCCGTCAGCAAATAATCTTCCTTCCTCTAATTCACATGGTCAGTCTTTTAGATTATAGCAGTGAGAATGCTAAGACACACTGTGACCTCATAGTCATGTTCCTCTTCCAGATAACCCAGATCCACGCAAGCGTATACCTTCGTCTCTGAAGAAGAAACAACCGCCAAGGCTAGCCCTCGCTAAGCTCCAAACCCTGTTCCAAGCACTCAGCATATTTCAACTCATTTCAGTCTCACAACATTCATGTGAATTATTTTCAAAAGCCACAGAAAAATTAGTTGCACAACCATGCACTCTCCGGTAACCAGTAATGGCGATGAGATATGCACACAGTTGAGCCTGGGGAGCTGTTCCCGAACCACTAAACCACATGGAGCCTGCAACCAAGAGTGCTGCTTCTCCTCGGAGTCTCTCCTCACTCTGTCATCAGAGGCAGACTCCAGACTCTGATTCTCCAGGGAAAATCAGGGACTCTTCTTTGTTTTTATCTCAACTCAAGACGCACATGCTAAGTTGTACAAGGACTTCAAGGAAGTCTACCTCACTCTGCTTGTGTGGAAACACCACCTGCCCTCCCCTGAGAAGAAGGAGATTAACCAGAACCCTAATGCTTCTAAAAATAATTCTTTTGATGGACACTTACTAAGTCCATGTGGTGTTGTTGGGTTAAAGATGGAAGAGCCAATTTTGGAACCCCTTATTTGTAGTCTTACTCTGGTGGCTTAGACCTTCCCAGTTAGAATACAGGAGTACTTGGCACCTGGTGCTTTCAGCCCTGAGGTCTCAGCAGAAACTGGCAAGAGAGGAACAATCCCATTTCAACATTCTACTTAGTGAATTGTGCACTATTACACAAGTATCTAGTTGCTAAGCCACAAAGAAAGTTAGTTGCCACCTGGCTGGTGACAAATTAAGTTAATGAATCTCCAGGGAAACTTGCATTTTAAGCCGGGCGTGGTGGCACACATCTGCAATCCCAGTACTTGGGACGCTGAAACAGGAGGATTACAGGCTCCAGGGCAGCCTCAGCAACCTAGTGAGATCCTGTTTCAAAATTAAAAATAAAATAGGTCTGGGAGTGTAGCTCAGAGGTAGACTGCCCCTGGGTTCTATTTCCAGTACCCCCTACACACACACACACACACACACACACACACACACGCATATACACACAGACACACACACACACAAAGAGAAAGGATAAAATGGCAATACAAATGGGTATATTTCTGGGTGTGTGTATGAGTGTATTTAATCTGTTACCCATTTTTCCTCCTTCTTATAACAGCAACCTTATTTTCTTCTAAAGAACTACTCCTCCCCATCTAGGTTACATGATTTAGGAAAGGTCTTCCAACTTCCGAATCTGAAGGCTTGGGTATGTGAACTCATTCCAGACAATTATCAAATTCCATTCTCTAAACACAATAACTATCTAAACACAAAAACTAAACTAGGCCACAATAAACTAGTGGCCTAGTTTAGTTTTGTAGTCAGAGCTTCTCAAGTTATTAAAAAAAACTATTAGAGGATAGGGGTTTTAAGTTTTTATGGACTTGCTAAACTAGTTGGACCTAACTGGTGGATAATTTAGCCACCACGGGAGATGATCTACCCAAGTATGAGACAAAACATAGGAAAACAGACAAAAAGAGAAAAAGAATCATAGTGGCTTATCAGCCACTAGATCCACCTAGATCCACCATGTCTGAAGCAAAAGACCTGAATCGTTGTATTACTATTGATCAATAAAATCATTTACAGTTGCAATTCATCAATCAGTTGGAGTTTATCAACTCACAACCAAAAGAACATCATAAAGTACCATTTTCAACATTAATGTAAGTAAAGAATTTTCACTGAGGTCATCTTGAGGTGTGGACTGACCCTATTGACAATCCTCAAATTATATTTTATATGCATTGATCTCCTCCACCTGTGCCCCAGATAATGTTGACACCATATACACATGCTTTTGGTAATCACATTTCTACAGAGCCATGAGCTTCCAGCTTCAAACATCTGGAACTCTTTGCTTGAGGGCTTCCGGCAATAGATGACCTTTCTGCCCCAGTGTCGACAGGCCAAAAGTTCTGGGAGGTTTATGGCACCTGGAAGCGGTCTTCAACTAATGCCTCTCAGAAGTTGGTGGATGAGCACCCCAGCTCTCGCCCACCTTTCTGCCATGACACACAACCTGCCGGAGGTTCCTTGCAGGATTGAGCCACTATATCCACGGAGGCAATCTGTTCATTATGAATTGTCTTTTTCCTCTACTTTTAATTCACCATTATTCACCATTATTCACTAGCATTCTGGATCTGCTTTTAGGGAAAAATCAGACATATAAGACTCCTCACATTGGCCATATGTCCTACAACACACTAACAGGTGTTGTGTTGATTATTAACACTATCATCAGACATGACCTCTCTTGGTCACACATCAGTCCCCCTGGACTTTCAGAAATACTTCAAGAACATTGCACCCAGGATCCATCTTACTGGTCAGGTGAAAGGCAGAGAGGACTTCTTTAGTTGTGTCCTCTTTCCATTCTGAGACTCTAGACCACTCAATGCATAGGACCTTGTCCCAAGTTAGCTCCTTGGCTCATCTCTCACACCCACATCAGCCTTTCAGAGGCACTAAGACATAGGAGCAAGACAAGTCACTCCTTGAGAGAGGAAAATCTCTGAACAGCTGAGTTTCTTGCCCCTCTTATCCAAAGGAAGACAAAAAGGACAAGAAGAGATTCCCCATGAAATATATCACACATTCTGGGAAAGTTTTGAGAGAGTAAGTTATTCCAAAACAACTGGTAAAATGTAAAAGTTGTACCGCCACATGCAAATCCTGGGCATATAGATACCCTAGGTCAGGTTCAAGGTAAAAACAAAACAAAATAAAACAAACAAACAAACAAAAAACAGTTGTAGGACATGCGTCTAGCATGCCCAAGGCCCTGAGTTCAATCTCCAGCACAGAAATTTTTTTTTTAAATTTAAAAAAAATGGAAGCAGAAACAGAATCCTTAAGTGAAAGGCTTTCAAAGCTTCCTCCAATATGGTCTAATATGGTCAGGTTTCAGAGAGTCATGGAATTCTTCTGTTTGATCCCTTGATACCATCACTATGATGTTTTTCATAGACTTCATGCAGGAATTCTCTTTGAATCCATCCTATTGTAGACTCTGCCCTGTGGTTGCTATTTCTTTCAGTTTGTTGAACCAAGGAAACAGAAACATGGATTTATTAGCCAACATAACCGTGTGCACCCAAACACACATTTACTCTCTATGCTATTTAGATTCTGTTGTTTTCTTTTTAAGCTAGACAGTTAACTGACTTTCAGTCATGCAAGATTGCTCAGGTAATGTTTTGAAGTTGTCCAGTGGGTTATTTCGCATCTCTAAAAAGATAGCCTTTGCCTTGAGCACATAAGGTCTGCCTAGGGGGAACTTAACTGAAGAAATTCAGAGAAACTAGAGGCTAATTATATCATTTCAGAATGAACTGCTGCTAAACACAGAGAATTGACTATAGTGACTTAAAATTTGGAGGTTTTCTTTTTTTTTTCTCTTTCACTAAAGGAAGTCTAGAAGTAGGCCCTCCAGAATAGGTATGGTGGCTTCAGAAAGTCACCAATGACCCAGGCTGCCATTAATTTTTGCTCCACTATCTTCATTGTCTGGCTTAAATTTTCAAAGTCAAAAGATGACACATGGAGTACCACCATAACGGTGGCATCCAGGAAGAAAGAAAAGGCTGAAGACTTTTGGGGGTTGGTGTTCTGCTGAGAGTAGAGTGTGATATGATAAATAAATGGCAAATCTGTCTCAAACCCTTGTGTAATATGGCTGTATCTAAACAGTTCCTTAGCTAAATGTCCATCATATTTTGGAAAAAAATATTTTTTCCTACAATGTATTTCTCCAGTTGCTTTCCTCTCTAAGGTAACATGTCATCTCTGGTGGCAAAAGTATGTGCTTGGGTGACCCAGTGTCTTTTGCAAAGGAAAGCAGCTGCCTGGCTTCACAGTGGGTCTTCACTGATGTCCATGGGTCTCTTACAACAGTGTCTTGCTTCCTATTGGCTAGATGTCTTGTTGGGTTCCAGGGTCAAAGCTCATAGGGCATTCTTTGATTGCAAGGACACATGCCCTATCTTATTGATTTGGTTTCCTCTCAGCTCTTCCTAAATATAAACCCACATCCTAAATATAGCCTCCCAAATATAGCATACTATTATGGTTCGGATCAGGAATGCCCCCCCAATCTCATGTGTTAAAGCTCATTGTTTAAAGCATGGTTCCCAATGCAGCAAGGCTTAGAGGTGGGGCTCGGAGGCAATGATTGGGGTCATGAGGGCTGTAACCTCATCAGTGGATTAACCCCTTTGATGGATTAGTAATTTGAATAGAATTACTTGGTGGTAACTGAAGGCAAGTAGGATGTGGCTGGAGGAAGTAGGTCACTGGGGAACATGGTCTTGGGGACTCTCTCTGTCCCTGATATCTATCTATCTATCTATCTATCTATCATCTATCTATCATCTATTATCTTCCTCTGTAGCTATGAGCTGAGCAGCTTTCCTTTGCCACATCCTTGTGCCTTATTTCTGCCTTGTACCCGGTGGACCATGGACTAAATTCTCTGAAACAGTGAACCACGATAACTTTTATTCCTCTAAGTTGTTTTTGTCAGGTACTTTGGTGATGGTGATACAAAACTAGCATGCCAATTCAGCAATCCATCAATTACCTGTGCTTTCAGCTCACTGTCCACTACATGGAAAAGGAAAGAGGCTCTGGAGTGACCCTGGAAATTCTGTGCCTGACCATCTGCCCCATCAGTGCACTGGGATGCCCACATGCTATTTTGTAACACCTTACATGTCAATCTGCTTCAGTACCAAGAAGGGAAGTAGGACAAGAATCCATTTCCTTGGTATACCATAATTTATCAAACCTGCTGCCTCTCCCTGGCTCAAAGCTAGAAGTGGGACATGTGGATGCAGCACCTGACCTCTTGGAACCATCAACATGTTTTCCACTTTTGCCTTTCTAAATACATGAACTCATAAGCTTGGCACTAATAGACCCAAAGTAACCATCTGCTGAAGGGAGATTAGAATTTATTACAAAAGGAAACCATTTATTACAGTGGGAATGAAAAAAGGAAGGAGATATTCTGCTTCTGATATGCAAATAGGATAATGCAGTAAGAAAACTGCCTTGCAAGCCAGGATATTTCTTGAAAAATGATCTCCTAAACTTTTTTCATATGTTTTCCTCACCCTTTTGCATTTCAATGAGCATGCCTGGAAAATCAGTATCCGAGCTTTCTCAGGGTAGAGAAAATATCCCTATGCCTAACCAAAGTTTAGAAGGTCAGAGTCATAAAAGAGATGGAGACAGAGGGCAAAGCTCCCTGGAGATAGTGAAAAGATGGGGAGGTACAATGATAAAAGAAAAGGAGAGAACAGAGATATCAATGAACTACAGAGCAAGACTATCAGAAATACATCTAAATCTTGAGCCTTGGTCATTCATACTGACCTGTGATCTGTAGGGCAGAAGGAGACACTGAGATTTGGTTTCCTAGTCATCTTTGGCCTCTATGTGGCATAAACACTGACTGAGAATCTGTACGGAGTTTGGAGGGTAGGCTGGTAAAACAGGGACAAGGAGGCTTTACAGAAAGAGTGACAGGGTGGACTGCCAGATGGAGCCCAAAAGAGCATCACAATCTATCACGAGAGGCTCCAGGAATATCAAAGATCTAGTTGAGGGGGAGGTACCCATGGATTCATCCCAACCACTGTCTCTTAACATGCTTTCAGACAGACCAGAGTGTGCACCACTCCTCCCCAGCCACAAATTGGTATAGAATGTCAGATCAATAGGCAGCAACAAGGCAGAAAGAAGGCCTGAGACTGAGTGCGTGCATGCATGCACATGTGTGTGTGTGTGTGTGTGTGTGTGTGTGTGTAAGCTGTGCCCAAGGACTACAATGCCTCTCCCAGATGCCTCACCCTCACCCCAGATACTTAGTCATCACTTAGGAAGAAAAGCAAGGGAGGAAATCAACTAAACTTCTTCCCCTTTTCCCAGAGAAACTGAATATTAACTATCTAATAGAATTCAATGAGTTACCTAAGTAGATCAAGTTTTAAATTAGATCAGGTGCTTAGCAATTTATTCTCCAATCCCTGGTGAGTGGTGGTTGTCTTTGCCCATGGGGAGTTACAATATGAATTGGTTTGGGTTCCTATTATATTAGAATTCCCTCTCCTGTACTGGAATTAAAATCCTGTCCTATCACTTGTTCCCCCATTTCAACATCCTAGGAAAAAACAAAATATTTGAGGACATACTCTACAATGAGCCTATATTGTGCTGTGTTTTAGGAATAACCAAATCTGCCTCCCAATTCTCAGTAGTTACACTGATAAGCTGCACCACACAATGAGGAAGGCTGGGCAGCCGCACTTAACACCCAGCTCAAGGCCACGGGGACACTCTTCCCGCCTCTCTGTGTCCATCCCTTTCCCTTTTCCCTACTCCTTTATACCTCTTATGTGGTAGGCTATTAAGTCTTTATGAAATACACAGAGAACAATCAAACCCCTGTGTTAGAGAAAAGTAAAGACAGGTTATCATATAGGTCTTATTATATCCTCCTCATTCTTCCTATTAAAGACTCAATCTATTTTGGCCCCAAGTTCTTAAAATGGAAAGGGGAGCTGGGTATGGTGGTGCACTCCTGTAATCCCAATACGTAGGAAGATGAGACTGAAGGATCACAGGTTCGAGGCCAGCCTCAGCAACTTAGCAAGACCTTCAGCAACCTAGTTAGACCCTGTTTCAAAATTAAAAAAATAAAATAGGGCCGGGGGGTATAATTTGGAGATAGAATGCCTTTGGGTTCAACCTCCAGTACAAAAAAAAAGAAAAAAATGAATGAGCATATTGTTCTATACATTAGGTAGCAGTTGACCCACTACTTCCCTCCTTCCTTCCACATTTTCTTTGAGACATAAACAGCACCTCCCCCTAAAGAATTCTGTTGTTAGGGCATGTAGCAACGTGTTGACTAGCTAAGAATATTTGCAGGAAAATGGCTGAAAAGCTGGATACTGCATGTGATTTTACTTTATAGCCATGGAAGACTTTCCATGGGGTCAACGTTTTTTTCCCCATTCTTTTCCTTGCTTTTCAACTAAAATTTGAGTACTCACATATGTGGGAGTAGTCCAGCAAATGCAAGAAATTACCCAGTAAGAATTTCTGGAAGAATCAGTTGTACTTAAAGGCTCGAAGAAAAATCATTATTAAATCTCCATGAATTTATGCTTCCATAGGACTTCAAAGAAATCTCATACTTGAAGCAGAGGACTTCAAACTATGATCCTGAACCATCCTCTGCCCTCCTCTAATATCTCAGAGACACACGCTGTCTCTGTCCCCTACCCAACTTCCTCATTTCATAATTCGAAGCTTTGGATTTCTTTGCATAAGCTCATCTATCACGCAAAGAGTGGTCATATTTTAGAGTGAAATTGCTCCAGGGCAACTTTCTACTACTATAGTTCAATAAGGAAGTAAGGAAAAATTCAGAGCAGTGTATGATGATAGTTTAAATTCAAGACAAACTGACTTTTGCATGGTCTTGTCATGAATTTTTGGAGATAATCAGAACTCTTAAATGTTTAGGTTATCAATATTGAATGAGCTAAGAAATACCAATTAGATTTTGAAAGAAGTACAACTAGGAGTTTGTGTTCATATAAATTATGCTCTTATTTTGTCTTGGTATTCATGTGTGTGTGTTTTGTGTGTGTGTGTGTGCGTGTGTGTGTGTGTGTGTGTGTGTGTGTGTGTGTGTGTGTTTCTACTCCACAGTGAGGTTTGCTCTGAAAGCTACTGGCTTGCTTTGGAAACATGAGAGCAGTTCCAGTCATAACATTTAGACCTTCATTTCAATCCCATAATAGTTAGCTTAAGTAATGTCTAAATATTTCTTTAAGCCACAATATCCTATTTCCAGCAACAGACTCTAAATCATAGCGCACTGAATCTGCTGCTTTCTGACTTGGAAAGAGTTCCTGTGTGCGACAGTCGTGAGCTCCTTGGAGACTGATCGGCGGCACTGAGCTACAAAGGAAGGCTGGCAAAGGAAATGGATTTGCGGCCCTGCTCCCCTGGAACAACTCGGAGATGTTCTCTCTGCAGACTCTGCATCTGACTTCGTTCAGTGCTGGCACTTGTTTCTTACTGAGCAGAATCGCCTCTGTGCGTATTAAAAGGCCAAGAGCTGTCTTTGAAATTGCAATGATGTGCAATTAAGAAGAAGTTGTTTCAGTTATCAGCCTACAGTAACTCAATTGGCCAGAGTTAAGAACGTGCATAAATTCCAAAGATACTCAAAACATCTGGCTTTGGATGCTCCTCTCCTTCTGTAATTGATGTGTTCACTGCTCATGGGTGAAAACACATACAGCAGATTTTAGTGACATCTGTTTTAAGTTAGGGTTAATTTATTTCCACTTGTGCCTCTCTCTTGCTCTCTCTTTCTGCCCCCCCCAATATATCAGAAGACACAGTTCAAGGGGAGAAATATACTTGCATATAAGACTATTAGCCGGACACAGTGGCAACACCTGTAATCCCAGTACTTGGGAGGCTGAGACAGGAGGATCACAGATTCAAGACAAGCTTCAGCAACTTAAACCCTATTTCAAGACAAAAAATGAAATAAGGCTGAAGGTGTAGCTCAGAGGTAGAAAGTCCCTCAGTCTCCAGTATTTTAACACTCTATTAAGATGTATTCAATTAATATCAAACTTTCTGAAATCTTTCACTATATTCTGACTCAGTTGTAATAACTGTCCCTGAAGTCATAACACTGAGTAATTAGTATATCATACTAACTGTATTTAAAAATTATTAATCATGATAGCATTCTTATCAGTCATTATTTTTATTATCACAATAACAACTCTATGGGATCAACCTTGCCATTGACATGATTTTCCAAATGAAGAAACACAGATGCTGGGACATAAATTAATGTGCCCAAAGGCACAGCTCCAGCCTAGGGGACAGCTGGGATTTTTGCCTGAAAGGTTTGATACCAAAGTCCACATCATACAACTGCACTGATGGCTAGAAAATACCATGGTGACCAAGACATCACGTGGCCACTGATGGTGCTGTGTGCGGAGCCACCAAGAAGTATGTGAAATACTTTCAAATCGGAACAAGCTTTATAGAACTGGCTGTTGCATAGTCCATAGCAACAGATTTTTTTTTTTTTTTTTGCAGTCCTGGGAGTTGAACCCAGGGGCATTCTCCCTCTGAGCTACACCCCCAACCCTATTTTTTTATTCTTTATTTTGAAACAGGTTCTCACTAAGGTGTGGAGGGCCTCACTAAGTAGCTGAGGCTGGCCGCGAGCACGGATCCTCCGGTCTCAGCCTCCCAAGTACTGGGGTTATAAGCATGCGCCACCACACCCAGCCCACAGCAACATTTAATAAGTTATCAGGACTCGTTGTTTGTTCCTGTAGTCTATGTGACTTCTTACAAATATCTAAACCTCTCTGGATCTGGGTTTCCTAGGGTGAGCTGGTTATATCTGCCTGACATATCTGGGTAGGAAGACCCAGAGAGTTAATATTAATTGAAATGTTTTGCATACACTAAAGAATTATTCCCAGAAATGTTAAGTCAAAAACCTACTTCCCTAGAATGGTAACAGATGTTTCAGTAAAGAGTTCCGTGCCAAAGTCATTTGGGAAGCTCCACATAGTGCTGTCGCTAACCCATACAGAGGACATGCTTTGCCTTGTTTTTAACCCCAGCCGTCCTTTTCTGGACTGGGACTCAGGCTGTGGGACATTATGTCTCTCTCCACATGCTATTGGAGAAGCCACCACTCACCTGGGGACAACAGTGGGGCATGTGACCTTTTGCTGTAGAGCCTTTTATGTTGTTGCAAGAATCATGGCAGAGTAGATTCTAAGGACTGGAGCCCAGAAGAGCTGGTGGTCCCATCCTGCCACGGTAGGACCGGACCACAGTGGAGACAGCACCATCTAGCCCACTTTTTGACTTAATCTGCATTGACTTGGAAGTCTGTTTAATATACTCTTCAAAGATATTCACTATGAGAAAAACTAGAAAATAGCATTAGATTTCAATGAAACATTGTTTTAAGACCAGATGTATGCAGTAGATTTTTCTATGTTTACCAATTTAAACCATAGTTATGAAAGAGACCAAAAATGTCACTTTACTTATCAGTAAATTGTGATGCTACATAGTAAAATCACTGGGTTAGTTATTTGTGAGGATGCCAAAGAAAGAAGTGAAACATGAATAAGGAAATTGAAAAGGTGTGCTATTCTTTTTAATTTTGATAATCTGAGAATTTTTGTTCAAATGCCAATAGATTTTTTTATTCTTTTGGCAATATTCTCAGACAAATTATTGATATGTGACCATGAACTGCATTTTCTGAATATGCAAGGCCAAATAAAATGCTCAGCGTTGTGTCAAGTTCACCCAAACCTGTCTTTTTGATGAATTTTCGGCCATCACACATGATGGTTTTGTCAACTTAATATGACAACAGATCAAAACATTTCAGATTTACTTTATAATAATTTCTTGGGCAGAATTAAGAGAAAGCTTTCACAATGTAAATGATGTTCTAAAGGCAAGACCAAAGCAGTTTAAGTCTGTCACTGTATGGATCATAAACACTAAAATATTTTCAAAACTATAGGTACTTGGAATGATAGAGTTTCACCTAAGCCTAACGTGGCCTTCATCTAAGTTATAAAGTTGACAGAGTCTGTGCCCTGACTAAGGAATACTGAAGAGAATGGCATCTTCTCGTGCTAACTCACAACCCCACTCTGTAGAAGCTACAAGTTTCCAGAACTGGTGGAAACTCCTGCTAGCACACGTTCAATGAAATAATAGGAATGCTGCTTAGAGCAGCTCAGACATAAGACAACTCATTACCTCATGTATCCAAAAGGATTTTATCATTGACCCACAAACTGTTCACCTTTTTCTGATTCCTCAGCTCTGCCCTCTGGCTTATCTCTTCTACCTAATTGAAAGTTGGTTTTATCACCTCCAAATATTTCATATTTACCCTCCTTCCCCCAAAAAAGACCAAAATGGCCATATATTTCTGTTGTGCCTCTTATAAATAATAATTATTTTTCCAGGCACTTTTCCTACAAACTTTTCTTTGCATTTCATTGGCTAGAATTATATCATGTGACCATTTCTATTTCTATTGCTGGAGTGATAAATTGTTGTCATAAACTAATATTTATCCTTATATAGTGAGAGGTCAGATTCCCTGAAAGCAAAGGGCTTCCAATTCTTTAGCATAATCAAAGTTCTATGCAATATGGAAGGATCAGAGGTGGGCCAGAGCAGTGTCCATCACAAATTCCTTGAAAATAAAAATTGCCATTGGACAATTACAAGAAGGAAAGAATAATTAGAAAAAAGAAAATCTAAAGTTGAAATAATTTCAGAGAAAATTAACTAGAAACTACTTTAAATTTTTCAATAAATAAATAATATTGCCTTTTATACTGTCATTAAAATTATGTTATGAGAAAACTGGTGCTTGAAAAACTATCACATAAATTATGTTGTTGTTCTATTTCTAACCTATGAAATGGAACTCCAATTGGCATCTAGATGATGTACTTAATTGCATTAAAAATTTGTTCTCATCCTGGCGTGGTGGCACACGCTTGTAATCCCAGTACTTTGGGAGGCGGAAACCGGAGGATCCGGGTTCGCGGCCAGCCTCAGCTCTCTCTCTCTCTCTCTCCCTGTCTCTCTCTCTCTCTCTCTACTTAGTGAGGCCCTCCGCAACTTTGTGAGACCTGGTTTCAAAATAAAGTATAAAAAAAAAATAGGGCCGGGGATGTAGCGCAGAGGTAGAACGCCCCTGGGTTCAATCCCCGGTACCGCAAAAAAAAAAAAAAAATTGTTCTCTACTGCAGTTAATTTAACTACTTTCTAGGTAGAAGATTATATATATATATATATATATATATATATATATATATATATGTTGCTGAGGATGACCTCGAATTTGCAATCCTCCTGTCTCAGCCTCCCAAGTACTGGATTACAGGTATGCACCATCACACTTGGCTATATATATGTATATATAAGTGTACATACATGTACATGTGTACATGTATGTATATGAATAAACACATTTTGTTTTAAGAAGTGATCTAATACTAGTTCTACAGAAGGTGGGGAGCATAGCCCAACTAGATTGGTTTCATTTATAGAAAACACTCTTTACAAGATGCCTTCTACATACACCTGTGAGATATCTATTTCTCTGTAAATGCATGTGTTGGCATTCTACCCCCACTGATTTGTGTGTGTGTGTGTGTGTGTGTGTGTGTGTGTGTGGTACTGGAGATTGAACCCAGGGGCATTCTACCTCCGAGCTATACCCCCAGTACTATTTTTTATTCTTTATTTTGAAACAGGGTCTCACTGAGTTGCAGAGGGCCTCGCTAAGTAGCTGAGGCTGGCCGTGGACTCAGATCCTCCGGTCTCAGCCTCCCAAGTACTGGGTTTACAAACATGCCTGGCTCCCACTGAATTTTATAAAAATCTTTCCTGAGCCCTTTCACCATTTCAGATGCTTGTAAGATATGGCAGTGAAAGAGTTGATCAGGGCTTTAAAGGTGCTTCCCCCTCCCTTATCTAGAGCCTGTATTTTAGGGACAGAAGTTTAAAACTGAAAGTTTCCTCTCTGATGTCAGAGCGAAAGCCAGACACTTAAGAGGGCAGCTCCCCTGAGGGTGAGGATGAGGCTGTCCATGAGCAGAGGCGTCTACGCAGCCTCTTGCTGTTTGCTCTTCTCAGACCCTCCGCCTCTGCCCCTCAAGCAGATCACCTTGCCTCCAGCACACAAACCCCTCTGCTGCCCAGCACGTGCTCCATAGTCAGGTGCTCCAAACTTCTGAGTCTGGTGTACATTTCTTATGAGTTCAGACTGCCTGTCCCATGCTTGACGGCTACCTAACTGCCAAGGCTAAGAAGACAGAGACAACAGCCTCAGCTCTTTCTCTCTTTCGCTCTCCCTGCCTCTCTCTCTCTCTCTCTCTCTCTCTCTCTCTCCTTAGTGAGGCCCTCCACAACTTCGTGAGACCCGGTTTCAAAATAAAGTACAAAAGCCGGGGGTGTAGCGCGGAGGTAGAACACCCCTGCGTTCAATCCCCGGTACCGCAAAAAAAAAAAAAAAAAAAAAGAAGACAGAGACAACCATTAAGTAACATGGAAAAGAGAATCCACACATTCTTTCAGTATTCATTCAGTAGTTATTACCTGCCAACAACTACTGTGACTAAAAATACCAAGAATGGATGGTTCCACTGGGTGTGGTGGTGCAGGCCTGTAATCCCAGGACTTGGGCAGCTGAGAGCAGAGGGCAGATTTGAGGCCAGCCCCAGCAACTTAGCATGACCTTGTTTCAAAATTTAAAAAAATTAATAAGCTGGGGATGGTGGTGCACGCTTATAATCCCAATACTTGGGAGGCTGAGACCAGAGGATCCGGGTTCATGGCCAGCCTCAGCTACTTAGTGAGGCCCTCCGCAACTTAGCAAAACCCTGTTTCAAAATAAAGAATACAAAATAGGACTGGGGGTGTAGCTCGCAGGTAAAATGCCCCTGGGTTCAATCCCTAGTACTGAAATAATAATAATAATAATAATAATAATAATAATAATTGGGCTGGAGGTACAATACCCCTGGGTTTAATCCCCAGTACAAAGAAACAACAAAAAAAAGGTGATCCCTATATTTGAGGAGTTTGTGGCTGCAGAGAACTTAATCTAGTCCTTGGGCGGCTGAGACAGGAAGATCTCAGGTTGGAGGCCAGCCTCAGCAACTTAGCGAGACCATTGTCAACTTAACAAGACCCTGTTTCAAAACAAAAAAACCGATGGGGGGGTATAGCTGAGAGGTATAATGCCCCTGGGTTTAATCCCCAGTACCCCCCCAAAAAAGTGCCATGAAAAATGTACAGTACAAAAGCAGCACTCAAACCCTCCTTCTGTGAAGGGTTCAGAACAAAATGATTGAGGGATGATATTTTGCTCATAAACAGTAGAGGTTAACTGTATCCCACCACTGCCAAATGAATGCTTTGTCTTGGCGAAATAATTACCCGGTGCACCTAATTCTGGACTTATTCAGTCTTGCTTGGTTGCCTATGTTTAAGTTTCACCTTCTTTCTGAGCAATATTTTTTGCCAACATTTTGGTCTGTTTGTAGCTCCTCTGAAAGACAATAAAGTACTGAGTCATTATTATTGAAAAGTGTTTCTCGCACTATTTATTAGACAGAGACAGCCTAAGCCCAAGCTTAGTACACATATGACCTTGCCCACTGGCGTCCCCAAAGGGCTTTCATGGCATAGACTTGCCATCTGTATACTATGTCAGCAGACAGTGACTTGAAAGGTGTGTTGTTTAATGTCCTTGTTACTCTGCAGGCACCTTTTTGATTCACTGCTACAAGTCTAAGATTGTTCAAGTTGTCATCCACACTAAGGAGGCCATAATCCATGGATCATGGGCCAAACCTATAGTGACAACTTAACCTGTCACAGTGAGGCTTAGTAGGAGAATGTTGATTGTAGTTTGGTGAACTGGAATCAGCTAAAAATCCTTCTGAATTCTCAAAGGGGCTTCTTAACTATGCAAAGAGCAGCTCAGTCAATAACTTTGTGTGTGTGTGTGCATTATAATTATACATAATAGTGGTATTTGTTGTTACATGCTCTCTCACAAATACTTCCTGGCACTGTTCTTGTCTAGACTAAGAACTAAATGAATTCTTTCAGACCCAGAGACACAAAGCTTCCAATCTAGAAGGTCCATCTACCTCATTTATTCACTAACAGCAACACATATAACGTGCTCAATCCTTCCAAACTGAAAGTCTTTGCTGCTTCTACTTTTCCTGCAAATTTCCATAGATCCAGTGGGACCCTAAATAAGATATATGTCTCCACATTGATACTCACTTAGATGTTATGCACCAGGTGACAGAATTCACAAAGGGGGAAGAGGATGATGACCTAGTAAACGATGCCAGGGATTCGACTTACCCATTTCCAAGGGTGTAGATTCCAACAGTGGTGATCATGAAAGAATATGCGTCAGCTGAGATTGTTCCAAGAACGTCTGAGTAAGCCACAAGTGGCCAAGTCAATATAGAGTTAGAAGTATTATTTAAGAAAGAGTATACTCGAGGACCGAAGGCATTTCTTTTTTAATACACTTTTATTGGTGCATTGTAATTATAGTGAAGTTCAAAGTGATACACACAGGCATGCACACAGCACTTGGTGTGTCTCCTCCTGATCTCGCCTCACTCCCCTGTCCCATGCACGGTAGTGAGATTGGTAGGGAGGACTTCATAGATGGGCATAGCATTATTTGAACTGTTCCCTTCATCAAGCCTCCATTTTCTCCTCTCTACCTCCCTTCCCCCAAACCCTTTCCACTACCTACTGGTCTTTCTTCTCATATATCTGAAGTCCTTCCCGTTTCCTATTTTTTTCTCTAGCTTCTATATATGAGAGGAAATATATGACCCTTGACTTTCTGAAGATTTTTCTTGAAGGGGAATTTTTCTAGTTTCTTAGTCCCCCATCATGTAACAATTGAGACTTATATGTTATACTCAGATAAGGCAGAACCCAGAGGGGAAAATGTCCTGTAGAACTATTCCTGTTAGATCCCTTTGGCCCTTGGATCATCCATTCATTCAACAAATTTGGCTACATAATTTGGAGGGCTCAGTACAAAATGAAAATGTAGTACCCTTTATTCGAATAGTACTAAGCAATTCAAGACAGCGGAACATTAAAGCAGGAACATGCTCCTCTAAGTGCAGGGCCTGGTGACTGATCACACAAGTCCTGCCCTCTGGAATCCGGCCTTGGATTCAGTACCTATCATGCATTTGGTGAGATAATGCACAAGATAAAAATGTGAATAGGACATGGTTCTTGCCTTCAAGGAGTTTATAATCTAGCAGAATAGTTGAGTCATGTTAAGAGTCAGTAAGCCAAGGGCTATTAATTACATTAAAAATTGCTTACTACTTGGCTCAGAAGAAGGAATGGAGAAGCACATTCATGCCGGCTTTCCAGGAAAGGTGTTCTACTTGTTGGGGGTCCTCTCCCACACCGTGCAGTGAACACACTTATCTTTTCCATGAAAGTCTGCACTGCGTGTGAACAATGCTTCAGGTCTCACAGAATTACTCATAGAGAAATCTCCAAACTTTGTTTACATCTCCCTCTTTGGCTCTCAGGACACGCTTGATCTTGCCTCCCGATTGTTTGTCACAGATTTTTCATCTTATATTTTATATGGTGATTCTGATTCTATTTGTTGTAAGCTGCATCTGTGCAGGAGCCACTGGCATCTCCTCACTTCCTAGTTTAGGGCTAGAGCCAGGGTAGCACTTAAGAGGTAAATAAATCTGCGCTAAATTAAAAATCCTGACAGCAATGGATATTAGGAACAAGACGCTAAAAGGGGAAAGTGTAAACAAAAAGAATCCTACAACCTATAATTCGAAAATAATAAAAATCCTCATTTGTTGGAGAGTGGGTTTTGATTTACTCTAGGAAACAGAAGAAATTTGAAGTGCCTAAAGAAATGGACAGAGCCATATCATGGAAACACTTGATACTCTGACTCGATGAGGGTCTTTATGTAACTAAGGAGGCAATGGGGAAGGTTAGTGTGGATTTTTTTAACCTGATAACTATTTTTAAAAGCAGAATATAAGAAAATACAAAGTGGAGTTGCATTTTGAAAGAATAAGCTGGGCACAGTGACACATGCCTGTAATTTCAGCCTTGGGAGGCTGAGACAGGAGGATTGCAAGTTCGAGACCAGTGCATGGTAACTTAGCAAGACCCTGTTTCAAAACAAAAAATAAAAAGGGCTGGGGGTATAGCTTAGAGGTAGAACACCTCTTGGTTCAATCCCTAGTAACACACACACACACACACACACACACACACACATACACACACACACACACACACACACACACACACATGAAGTGGTTGTCTAGAGAATAGATTTAAAGAAAGTTAATGCATGAATTTGAATACAGGAAGTGGGTTTGGGGAGGACTCTGGTAATAAAGACAAAGACAAGCAAAGCACTTGAAATTTTGTTAATAGAATGACCAAATTTAACCAGCTAAGTTCTCAAGCTTGGCAAACATTTTTAAAAACTACCCTTCCTCCTTTTTCTAATCTGTTGTCTAATTAATAAACTACAAACTGCAGTGCATTTGCCCAAAACAGGAACTTAAGTTGAGAAACATTCCTAAATTCAGTCTACACTAACCACACACAGTTTCACTTTCAGTCATGTTAGCTTAAAGCATGTTTAACGGCACGTTAGCTTCTTTTTTAGTGATTTTTTAAAATGGATTATTAAAAAACTACTGTCCACTAGAATTCATATTACTCATAGACATCTGCAGGTGTTTTGAAATGGAAGTGGTGTTTGAGTAAAATAAAATCCCCCCCTTAACCCCAAAAACTGGGGACTTAGCAAAAATTACAAACATAAACCAAATCTATCCTTAGAAAAGTCTTTTTATGTAAATTAGATGTATGAGACAGAGAGACCAAATAAAAAGAACTTTGTATAGTCAGTCAGTGTCTACCAGGTCTATTTCTTAAATTGTCTTCTCGTATCGATGTAAGGCAAAAGTGCAACCACTACTATCACAAAGACAAAATGCTAGATTAGCATAGAAAAGACGAGATGTCTGCTGTCTGCGCATTCTCCACGACCAACTGCTCACCTCACAGCCTGACACACTGCCGCGGAATGGAGCATGTAGAGTTGGATGGTGAGGAGATTGTTGCAACTGCAGTGATTCAACATGTGCTTTGAGACTCAAGGACTTCTATTGCTGGGTTTATGACTCAGACATCATTCCTAATAGGGTTGTTTTTTGTTGCTGTTCAGTTTTTAAACTCCTACTACTTAATTTATGAGGATGAATCATAGCCTGCTTTAGAGCTGTCATCCATTTTGAGACTTTTTTAAACTACCCAAATTATTAATCAAGTCAATGTATATTAGCAATTATTCATTCTTGATCTCAACATGTGTTGTCTATATAATGTGCCAAGACCTGGGCAGAGTTCAGATGATAAATATAATAGTGAGATAAGATACTCAAAGTAATTTTCAGTGCCCTTCTACTTGGATAATATATTGAGAAGAATATTGAACGTACGGCCAACCTTATTATGTAAAGTAGCCATGATATAAAATCATTGTGTTTCTCACCCCATGCCAATTACAGATCCTATTAACAAGGTTTGAATAAGGAAAATACATGCCACTGATAAGGTAAACAATATTCATAGATAAGTCTTCATATCTCTAGAGGGAAGATACTGCTTTGCTGAATTCTAAGGAAGAGAGATGAAGACTACCTATCCCTTTTGGAAAGAGGCTCTCTGTATCTATCTTGGTAACCACATTCACTTCTAGCGTATTTAACATTTATTACCTATATTTAAAAATACCTTGCAAAATGTTCCTAATATTTTTCCTCATTTTTTGATAAAAGAATTGATGCACCGAAACTATGTGGTCTTTTTGACATTTGAAGAAATATCCACACTCAGATAAATGACTAAATCATTTCAAAAGGCTTATCAATGTGTGCATTAGAGAGTACTCAACTCAGGAAGAATTTTCATTGGCACCAGCATCAACATCAGCACCATCAAGCTGTAGACAGAGAAGACAATCTGGTCTTTGATTGTCTTAGTCCATAGTGTGACTATTGTGTATCCACAACTTTGTTTTATTTTATTTATTTTTATTTTTATGGTACTGGAGATTCCAGGGGAATTCTACCTCCGAGCTACACTCCCAGCCCTTTTTTTATTTTTTGTTTTGAAAATACAAGGTTGCTGAGGTTCTCACTAAATTGCTGAGGCTGTCCTCAAACCTAAGATCTTCCTGTCTCAGCCTCCCAAGTGCTGGGATTACAGGTGTGCACCACCACATCTGGCTATTGTGTACCCACATCTTGAAGAAGTACACAGGTCTTTTGATGAGTAACATTAACAACTTCCTTGACTTGGGAAAAAATGTGGAAGAAAAACAATATCAAGTGAAACAAATTAACATTTACAAATAATACACCTAAAGGAAACATAGCTCTCTTTCTGTTTTCTACTGTTTCCCACACATATTTGTATTATATCACATTGTCTAGCCATGTTAGAAATTGAAGAAGCTCAGGGACCACTTTGTGTTTATGTCAATATTCAAAATAGGTAGAGGGGGGAGAATTCTGTTCTGTAAACCAAGACCTTGCTGACGTCAAATGGGCCTGTGCGGTGTAGGCATTCTCTTCAATGGTCTGAAACATCTATGCACTGTTTAAGTCTCATTTGCTTTGAGAATTTGTTTTTGGAGCTTTCCTGTTTATTTGTTTTGATTTTTTGGGTTGGGCTTTTGCTTTTATTTTTTAATTTATAAAGTGAGTCACAGCTTCTTCACAGAAGAGATTAAATTGTTAATATTTAAAAAGACCACTGAAGTCATGCACTCTGCTCCCTTCACTAGACGTTTGACAGCTATGCTAAACAGGGAAGGAATTCAGAGACAGCCATAGAGAAGGACAGTACTCTTTGCATGTCATCTGGGAGACTGCTGCAAAAGTGAATGCTCTTGGGGCGTAGTGGTACACACCTGTAATCCCAGTACTTGGGAGACTGAGACAGGAGAATCACAGGTTCGCAACCAGCCTCAGCTACTTAGTGAGGCCCTCCGCAACTTCGTGAGACCCTGTTTCAAAATAAAGAATAAAAAATAGGTATGGGGGTGTAGCTCAGAGGTAGAATGCCTCTGGGTTCAATCCCCAGTACCACAAAAGAAAAAAAAAAGTGAATGCTCTTGGGTCATGGTGGCACATGCCTGTAATCCCAGTACTTGGGAGGCTGAGACAAGAGGATCGCAGGTACAAGGACAACCTCAGCAACTTAGCCAGGCCCTCAGCAACTTAGTGAGACCCTGTTTCAAAATAAAAAATAAAATAGGGCTGGGGGTGTAGGTCAGAGTTAGAATGCCCAATCCCAAGTACTACTTCCCCACCAAAAAAAAAAAAAAAATGAGCGCTCTCTATATAGACTATGCTGAGACCTTTTAGAGTGCTGCTGAAAGTACCCTGAAGAGAGAGGTGCTAGTGTCAGGTGGGGCAGTGGACAGATGCTGGGCTCATGGGGAACGGAGTTGGGTTACTATTTAAAAAGTGGAGAGCTTGCTAGCATTGATTCGGGGGGAGCTATTTATACAACAGAGTGTCCAAATTCAGTAATTATTCCTGGATCATAAAACGTAGATTGTTGGGCCCCATTTGCAAAGTTTCGGACTCAGTAAACATGGGGTTAAGGCCCAAGAATTTCTAATTTGTATCCAAGTGGTGCTAGTGTTTTCAATAAGACCACTGAAACAAGAGTTTGAAATAAACCAGGAGCCAGGTAAGGAATATAAATGGGAAAGGTTGCCCTAGTGGAAAGTGTTGGAGCTTAGAGGGGAAAGAAGTGTGTCCTGCCTGAAGCATTCGAGTTGAGAAAATAATAAGAATAAGAAATGTAGCTGGATGTGGTGGTGCATGCCTGCAATCCCAGTACTTGGGAGGATGAGACAGGATCACAGGTTCGAGGCCAGCCTCAGCAACTTAGCAAATAAAAAATAAAAAAGGGTTGGGGATTGGGGTTGTAGCTCAGAGTTAGAATGTCCCTGGGTTCAATCTCCAGCACCACACACAAAGATAATAATTATAATAAAATAAAATAAAAATTTAAAAAGATGGGGATATACCTAGGAGGTAGAATGTCCCTGGGTTCAATCCCCCATACTACTACTACTACTACTACTACTACTACTAATAATAATAATAATAAAAATACAGTACTAGCCAGAATTAAAGGATAAGAGCCTGACTTTTCCTGTCTGCTTCTTGAACTTTAAGAATTTTTAGGGTCCTTTGGTATACTATTGAGATTCTGTATGCTCCAAGTGAAAACTGGATTATAACTTCATTACATTTCATCTCATATTTCGAAAGCAGAAAGCTGAGGTTCATGGGGGGACTAGGATCTATGACGAGAAAAGCACAGCAAAAACTTCAAGAGGAGAAACTTCAACAATAATTACACACAGCTGTAAATCCAGAGGACTCTCAGACCACCACTATGGGACACTCAGGAGTAACTGATAAAAACTCTGGGCCAGCCGGGCGTGGGGGTGCACGCCTGTAATCCCAGTACTTTGGGAGGCAGAGACCGGAGGATCCGGGTTCGCGGCCAACCTCAGCGCTCATGCGCGCGCCTGTGATCTATCTCTCTCTTTCTCCTCTCTTCTCTCTCTCTCTCTCTCTCTCTCTCTCTCTCTACCTAGTGAGGCCCTCTGCAACTTCGTGAGACCGGGTCCCTTTTTCTTAATAGTCAAGTAATACAACCATTATAATTTTAGAAGTCAAATTGAACTTTTAATTATTTCACCAAAATACTCTGGAGAAGCTGGGTGTAAGTGGCACATACCTGTAATCCCAGTACTTGGGAGACTGTGATAGGAAGATCACAGGTTCAAGGCCAGCCTCAGCAACTTGGCAAGACCCTCAGCAATTTTGTGAGACCCTGTATCAATACAAAAATAAATAGGGCTGGGGGTGTAGCTCGAAGATAGAATGCCCCTGGGTTCAATCCCCAGTGCCAAATAATAATAATAATAATAATAATAATCTGGAGAAAGTGGAGTGAAATGCAAGAAGAGTAGATTTTGGGTGCCAACCAAACTAGGTTTAAATTCTGGCCTCATTATCTCAAGTCATTCTTTTTTCCAGGTAACATATCAGAGTCAGGTAAATTATATCTAATTAACATGGGAATAAACAGCCCTATGTGACAAAACTTAAAATTAAATGATATAAGTGAAGTATCCGGGCATAACTACCCCCATATTACAGTGGTTGCAGAAATATTATTCCCTTCTACCTTTGTCTAAGTCAATGTTTTGGGCAGAAACCCTTAGAACATGTTTTTGCTACTTCTTAGCAACTCCCTTTTGTTTTTCTCAGCAGTCCCTTATCTTAAGTCTGTACTCCTGTTTCCTGTTCCACTGGTCTCTTCCGCTCTGTGATGCTTCTCATCTCTACTGAGCAAAAATGACTTTCCTCTCATTATCCCCTCATAAAATGCACACTAACCCACATCTTCACGTTCTCTAGAGAAAAGATGCTGCTGAGTGGAAAGTTGAAGCATCCAAAATTGCCCATGTATCCACCATACTGCACAGTTTAGTTTTTTAATGTTAGGTTTAATCTTTCCTGATTATGAAAATAAATATGTTCATTATGGAAAATCCTTAATATCACTGACATTTAAAACACAAGAAAAAAGTCCCCCAAAGTCTTATAAGCCAGGTAAAATAATCCACATAATAGTCTCAAAGTTTCTTTTACAGGCTTGCTGTCACTGTGTGTGTGTGTATGTGTGTGTGTGTGTGTGTGTATGTATGTATGTATGCTCACGTGCACACCTATGTTCATAATTAGGTTCTAAAAGTTTATTCCTCTTGAAACTATATTGTATTCTTTTGCCTTTGCCATTAAAAATAATTTGAAAAGGGAATTTCTAATAGTTGCATGATATTTCATCATACAGTTCTCCCTCCTTTTTTATTTGTTTGTTTATAATCCCACTGGAGAAAGAGCCACAGTATAATTATCTATGTAAGTTGCCATCACTTGAAAAATAGGATTAATGAGAAAAGACATGGTTACGTTGCACATTCAGTCTCATAATTGTTTACCTAATAATTTGGAAAAAGTGTAGAGTGTGTATACAGCTGTGGCTTTGTAACAGGAGAATTACTTAAAATAGCCAAAATTCACTATCACCCAGTGACTCGGGAATAGTTTTACAAATGCATCTTGCATATTGTTATTATCAAAATGTTCATTGATGTACCATTTGGTTATTTCAAGAAAGGCAATTATTTTCTATAAATGTTTCTTGAGGCAACTGAAACATTAAAAAAAGACTTTTGTCTCTTAATACTCCTATGATACAAAAAATATTTTTCAAGAAAAGAAATACTGGGTTCCTGATCTAAAACAAAGTAAGTCTGGTTGATTGATAGAGGTTTCTATAGTTACCATAGGAAGGAAAGTTAAGATTTTAAATTATAATTATTTTATTGTTCACATTTAAATTGTTCAAACAACTTCTTATTCACAGCTGCTATATGAATCCAAGTAATTTTTTCTGTTAGTCACCCTCTGTTTAGAAAACAGAGGCAAAATGAAGGCAGTTGAAATAGGTCATTCTTAGGTACATGTCATCCCTAAAATTCTGTATTTCTTGTTCTGAAAGATGACTTTGTTTGGTTTCTAAAATCAAAACATAGTAAAGTCATATGAGCTGCCTTCTTGTTGATGGGAAAGAGTATGTTTAAAAAGTTTTATTAATTTTTCAGATATTCTGTTTTGTATCAATTAAAACTTTAGAAATTAAATGATTAATAAAGTGTCATGATTAACTATTACTGTTGATCGTGTGAAATATGCATAGGCAAAAACCCACTTAGTTTAAAAAAATTCCTGTTATCACAGCACTAGTAGTTTTGATAAGAAAGCTATTTCAGTAAGGCATAATGAATGAAATATTCCTTTATTTTATAAGAAAGAAGATTACCTGGGAAATGATACATTATTGAGAATTTCAATAGTTTGAAATATTTGCTAAGACAGAGATGTTTTTGGTGTGTGTTAATGAAAATAAACGATAAAAATTTATTTTGAGGAGTACTTTAGCAGTCACAAGGCTACTGTATGAAGGCAAATTATAATGTACATTTTTGCTAGAGGTGCCTCTTTGGTATCCTCTTTAGCTACTCTTTTACCTAAATCAAGTTTTGCATTAATTACATCTAAGCAATGTCTATATATTTGGTCATAACACAGAAGAAAAGTGGTCAGAACTTTCAAGGCAACCTTGTAGCTGAATACATCCTTTGTTGATCATCTCTGTTGCCTGAACACAGCTGGGCACCTGGAGGTTTATCCAGAGTAGTGATAGAGATGACCAGAGAACTACTGCAAACCAGCAACCAGGATGCTCTTCTCTCCTATTCGAAAGATTGCTCAGGCTCTTCCAAGAAATGTGTAGAAGTCAGTTTGAGGCCAGCATCCCTCCTATTTTGCTGATAAAGAGTCCCTGGCATTAGCCAGACATCTTGGAAGCATGACCGTTTTTAATGGCAAGCTCCCACATCCTCTAACTAAAAACTTCCCTTTGCACTGTTTCCAAGCACTTTGTTCATGTGCCTGTGAGTGTTTACCTCTGTCTTCATAAGAAACCTAAAATTCCTAGCATTTGGCAAAGTGAACTAATTTCAGTTTGGGCCTCCTAAATTATTTAAAATGAAGAAAAAGTGTGGACTGCTTGAACTTTCATTTTCATATCAATCGATATTTCCTGCTTTTTCCAAAGAACCACCTTTTCTGAAGCTTTTTAAAGAGGCCGCCCAATTACAGAAATAAAAATAAAGAAATGAGAAGAAAACATAGCTGTTTACTATTTTCGACTAAATTTGTGGCAAAGAACCAAAATGTGTCTAGAACCAACCTGCAAAGTCTCTGCAGTTAAAATATAAGCTCTTTAACATTACCAACCTCGCAAATGCCTTCTCTACTAGGCAGGGCCTTGCAGACAGCCATAAAAGGAAAGGAATATAATTTTGTTTGCTGGCACTTACTGAAAAGCTAAAATAGAATAGTAACAGAAATCATATTTGCCAGCTCTAACCAAGGAGTTGTGAAACATCATCTCAGAAGATTGTAAGTAATGGTAAAAATGTTGTAGTTAGTCTGCTATTAGCTATGTTTTATGAGAGTCAACACGTTCTTTTCACCAATAGTGACTTAAAGCAACAGACAGCAATTGAGTCAGCCAATGACTTGGATCTAAAAAGAATTTTACAAAATACATTGTAAATAATGATATGGAGCATTTTTAAATTGAGCTTTTCTTTGAAACAGGAGAGTACATTTTTCACTCCCTAATGAGAACTGGGATTTTTACAATAGTAGTTTTTGAAAGACAGTAATAGGATCTTTGTAATAATTTCTTTTATCCAGTTGATGGGCTACAAGGACAATAATGCAATGTTATTTCATAAATTCTGAAATGTTGAAAGCAAATTTGGGTGCATGAAAGTTCACAAAAGCATATCTCTAGTAAGAAATGACTTGAATTGTACAGTGAATTATTGCTCTTTTAAAAAATACCTCCTTGGTCCTGGCTTAAATGGTTTCACCCTTTGACATGCATGTATGTGTGTATACACAGTACACATATTTTATAAAGTTCATAAATTTTGAATTATGGATGTGTATATGGGATTGCAATGCAGACAAGGAAAGTTAGGATTTAATGCCACTTTGCCAGAAGTCTAAAAATTAATGCTAGTGACAGGAACTTTCTGCTGATGTAATAGTGCGCATTTCAGTTCATCTTTAAAAATGACTCCATGTGGACTACTGCATTATATCATTACATAGTTATGAATTTCCAAGTGCAACTGTGAAGGCTTTATGGAATTATTTCTCATTCCTTCTCTAATTATAATTTTCAATCTATGTAATAGCCAAAGGAACATAGCAGGAACATAAATCAATCTATTTCTCTGTGTGTTTTTAATAGAAAGAAAACTAAGCTATTCTGACTTTTTTTCTGAAATTACTTCCTTATTCTCTCCGAAAAACAAATATATCTTAAAATTTAAATTCAATTATAAAACCTTTTTATCAAGATATGCATGTAGCTTTTGCATTTCTTTTGAACTTTGTTCCCCACTAAGAACAATTTCTATGATCGAAGCTCTAGTTCCAAAATAGTTTTAAAGGAAAAAAAGTGGGCCAGGCATGGTGGTACATGCCTGTAATCCCAGTACTTGGGAGGCTGAGACAGGAGAATTGCAGATTCAAGCCTCAGCAATATAGGAAGACTCTCAGCAACCTAGTGAGACCATGTTTCCAAGCAAAAAATAAAATCGGGCTGGGGGTGTAGCTCAGAGGTAGAATGCCCCTGGTTTCTATCCCCAGTACCACACAAAAAGAAAAAGTAATAAAGAGTTTTTTAAGAAGTCTAAATACTCATTTTCTTAACTGGGTTTACAATTTCTCTTTTCTCCTTTCCTCTACTACCCTCACATAGACTTCAACCAGCCCTGTTTCCAACCCACACCCTATTTCTTGGCTACATCAAGAGCTTCTCAGGCTGCCTATGGGTTGTGGTGGCCAGGGCAATGCAAATGCTATGCAAATGAGCCCCTGCCCGATGATGTTAGTAAAATGTGCAATGCAGTGCTAACAAGCAGCTGGCTCTGCATCTCCAAATACTGAGCTACTACCTGTTTGCAGAGCAGGTCCAGACAATGGGTGGATTTCCCCAGAGCTCTGTAGGGAAATGCAGAAACTTTGGAATCCCAACAGCAAACCCGGGTCTTCTGAACCTAGAAGAGAAAGTCTTGACCCCACCTCTTTCCACAATTTTATGGTTTGACTAACCAAAGGCAAATACCCGAAAACTATTTGGGGAAGTTGGTTGCTATTTTGTCAGTCTGGGGACTTGTCTAGACTTCTCTTTCACATGCCCTCCGGCTCTAAGCTGTGATGTTTCCTGGTGCCTTCAGACATCTGAAGGGTAAAAACTCTTGCTCTCTGGTCTATATTAGCTTCTCATCCCACTAGGAAGTCCCTCCCAATCTCAGCTGCCCACGAATTTATTTATTTTCCTTAGTTTTCTGTCCATTTTCTGCCCATTTTATTTCCCAACCTAATTTGCTGCTTTGAATTTCTGTGACAGAAGACCATCTATTTCTTATCTCTTATCAATGAGTCTGATGCTCACTATTCTTTCTCTGTGTGTGTGTGTGTGTGTGTGTGTGTGTGTGTGTGTGTGTGTGTTTCTAGGGATTGAGCCCAAGGGCATTCTACCTTTGAACTCTCCCCCCAGCCCTTCCCCACCGTTGTTTGGAAATAGGGTCTCCATAGGTTGCTGAAAGCCTTGCTACTTTGCTGAGGCTGTCGCAAACCTGCGATCCTCCTGTCTCAGCCTGCCAAGTACTGGGATTATAGGTGTGGACCACCATGCCTGGTCCTATGCCCACTATTCTTAAAATACAAAGAAAATAAAATATAGGAAGAAACTGGGAGGTTGTTTTCAATTCCACCCAAGAAAATTATTGGCATTTCACCAAGCTGGTATAAATCTAAACACTCAAGTATTCAAGAAATGTCACATTTTTCAATCATAATTTATTTTCTTTTTTATTGCAGCACTGGGAATTGAACCCAGGGGCATTCTACCTCCGAGCTACACCCCAGCCCTATTTTTTATTCTTTATTTTGAAACAGGGTCTCACTAAGTTGCAGAGGGCCTCACTAAGTACCTGAGGCTGGCCACGAACCTGTGATCCTGTAGTCTCAGCCTCCCAAGTACTGGGATTATAAGCGTGCACCACCACGCCTGGCTTTTCAATCATAATTTCAAGAATCTAATTATGATTCTGAGTCACCTTCCCACTGGAACAGATAATCCAGCATCGGGCATCCTCTGTGCCTATTCCCACTTGCCCTCCCTGCCCCTCTCACTGGCCCCAGCATTGAATAGGGTACAGAAGTCAAAGGTGATGCAGAAGCAGGAAAAAGTGGTGCCTTTTCAAGTGTTTGCCCCTCCTCCAGGTAGGACCATCTGATTGTTGTTCTTGCATTGACAGATATTCTGCATTGCAACAGAAGTCACAAATCTATGCCAATTGTCCCAAATTGCAAATACTACGAAGTTGTGGAGGGCCTCACTAAGGAGAGAGAGAGAGAGAGAGAGAGAGAGAGAGAGAGAGAGAGAGCTGAGGCTGGCCACAAACCGGTATCCTCCGGTCTCCACCTCCCAAAGTACTGGGATTACAAGCGTGCGCCACCACGCCTGGCTCCAAATTGCAAATACTTAAATGATGCCGTTTAAATAAAATAGAGCTCAGAGCCAGTTCCACCCAGTGGCCACCATTTTACAATCTGTCTTGAGCTGAAGGAATGACGCAGGACACTGGCCATCAGACTGTTCCTGTTTTTTGCCCTACATGAAGGCAAGGGGTTACCTGGCGATCTTTTTCTTAGCCTTTCAAGATGGAGGGGCTCAGGGAAGATGTTCACATAGACTCCGGTCTAATGTTTGGTGGTTACCATTTATTGTGGAGCACTTTGCGTTTAGGATTTATGGGGGGCTAGGGGTCATGCACACAAGTACAACAACAATAAATTAATTATAACAAATAATAGTCAATGCGTGGGATCTGAAGAGGTGGAACTGGAGGATGATTTTGATTTATTCCTTTCAGAGATTCCATAACTCCATTATCATTGGAATATATATTATTAAAATTAGAGACATTGCAGGGTATGGTGGTACACAGCTATAATCCCAGTACTTGGGAGACTGAAACAGGAGGATTGTAGTTTCGAGGCCAGCCTCAGCAACTTAGCAAGACCCTCAGCAACCTAGAGAAATCCCATTTCAAAAAGAAAAAATAAAAAGGGCTGGAGGTGTAGCTCAGAAGTAGAATGCCCCTGGGTTCAACCAACAGCACCAAAAAGTGAATAAATAAAAATAAAAATTAGAGACACTAAAAACTGGGCCCCCAATACATGATGGGCTTCAAAAGTCAGGAAAGAGCTGATAAGTGAGGTCTGAATCTAAACATGGAGGGCAAGAAGAAAAGGGAACAAATATTCAAGAGATGCTGCAGAGCAACACAGATGTGATTTGGTCCCCAGTATAGACAGGGCAGTTGAAGGGAGGGCATAGACAGATGGCTAAGCCTTGAGCACCACATCAGTAGGAGGACAAATCTTCTTGTAGTAAAAGCTTTGCTAGGTGAAGGGTTAGTTTCACAGGATCTGTAATCTGTTTCATTTTGGACAAGGACACTCTGCCTTTTAAAATTGGCTTTCCAACACTTCTGGGTAAGACTGCAACCTCTTCTATTTGGTCTAAAAAATCCTTAACATGACTTCAATCTGCCTCTCTAGTCCTTGAAGATAGGGTTCTATACCTATCTTAAATATACTAAGCTTTGTGTTTGGGGGGGTACTGAGGATTGAACCCAGGGATTCTACCTCTGAGCTACACCCCCACCACTATTTTATTTTTTTTATTTTGAAACAGGGTCTCACTAAGTTGCTAAGAGTTTTGCTAAATTGCTGAGGCTCTCCTAAAACCTGCAATCCTCCTGTCTCAGCCTCCCAATTACTGGGATTACAGACGTGTACCACCACATTGGCTATGCTAAGCTTTTTGTTGTTTCTAAAATATGCCAAGCGAATGCTACAGTCATGTTGTCACCAACCATCTGCAATGTCCACCTTCTTCTTCTGTGCCTGGAGAACATCCCCAGTCCTGTGAGCACTGGAGTTGAAGATGCTGCCTTGTTGAAGCTGTCCCCCCAACTCCCTGGCAGGGCCGATCACCCATTCTCTCTTCTATAGTAGCTTATGTTTTATTTTAGATAATAATTTTGGATGCTTAACATTTCCAAGATTTCTTCCAGCATGCAATATAAACGTTTTAATAGCTAATAAAATAACTCATAATAGTTCACTAAATTTAGTAGTTTAAGCCAGGCGTGGTGGCGCAAGCTTGTAAGCCCAGTAGTTGGGAGGCTGAGACAGGAGGATCCAGGTTCACTTAGTGAGGCCTTCTGCAACTGAGTGAGACCCTATTTCAAAATAAAGATAAAATATAGGGCTGGGGGTGTAGCTCGAAGGTAGAATGCCTCTGGGTTCAATCCCCGGTACTGCAAAAAAAAAATAGTAGTTTACTAGATTTTACTGAGTATACAATGTATATCAGGTATCATGCTGTGGTGCTGAGATGGGTCAGCAAAGATATTTCCCCTTTTCGGGATGCTAAGGTTTTACTTTTTTTTTTTTTTTTTT